>JAQIWD010001248.1:0-13414 GCA_034694825.1 Anurida granaria
CATCTACGGTAATTGTTCACCTTGAAAACTCAATTTTCATTTGTTTGTAAACAACGCTTACATCGCCTCCTTAAATCATACGGGTAAGCTCCTGACCTCAAGCCATTTTTCTTGATTATTATTCCACACCAAAATTTAAAATGTGAACATGAGAACTATGTCGTGCGCCTCTGGACTTTTAATTTTGGAAATATTTCGAAACTCGATCAGAGATTAAGATCTTGTTATATTTTATCCCGCTCAATATCATTCACTGTTTATTTGCTATAGGAATAAATAAAATAAGTATCATCTCCAGACCGTCTTATATGAAAATGTTATTGCACACATTTTTTCGCAAAATCTTTTGTTTCTTCTGCAGTTTTCACTGCCCAATCCTTTGTGTCACATGCGGCTTCCACTGTCCAATCTTTTGCATCCCCAACGGCTCTCACGGTCCGATCTATTGTTTCTCCAGCTGCTTTCACTGTCCAATCTTTTACGTCACCTGCTGCTTTTACTGTCCAATCTTTTGTGTCTGCTGCGGCTTGACTGGCGCGGTCACCGACGTCTATTCAACAAAAAAGAGGATTTTGCGTGATCTTATTTCGTTTCCTTGGAATCACTTAATTTAATCATACAAATACCCACCCGCTTTGGATTCGGCAACCGACCCTAAAAGAATCGCGACGAATCCGAGTAAAATGAAATTATTCATTTTGAAATTGTTAAACGGAATTTATTTCGTTTCGCTAGTTTTTGAAATATTAATTGAAAGATGTTTGAATTCTCTTCACCACCGACAACAGAATTTAGTACGTACGGATCAAGGGTGGAAATGGATTATATCAATTGTTTACTCTCTGAATGCCTAAATGAATCTCCGTCCACAACTCCCTTTTGAAAGTTATATTTTAAGGAATCTACTGCGGAGCCAAGAACTTTCGGTAGGAACTCCTATCACAACTTTCGGTAGGATTCCATGGGATAGGTTAAGAATACTCCACGTCGCAGTCACAACCACATCGATCCATAACATCAACACAAAAGGTTGCCAAAAAAACCCATAAATGATACTCTCATTCTGCGATGCATATTGCATCCGAACCTCGTCTGTATCACTTGAAAATCGTGGAAACTACCAACAACCACAACTAACCGTTTTACGTGAAAATTAATGTATCAGTCTAAATTAAAAAAAACGTCTACTTATGAGAGCTTGAAATAAATGATGGACGCTCCGCAAAAATCTTATCGCATAAATCGACGAGTTTTAATTTTCTTTTGAAATCAAATCCGTACTCTCGTTGTGTTTTAACTTTTGATTTATATTATTTTTATTCGATGCTCTTCGTACTCGTCTCATTCTTTGGAATTACTTGGTTAAGTCCAGTTGCATTGAATAACATATTGTTACCACTATAAATTTTTTTTTAAATGAGGAAATGGGTGAAATTGGAGATTTACAGGGGATTTAAAGAAAAAGGTTAAGAATAATTGTGGTTACGCAATCATCTCATTAGTTAAACATTCATTTTTATCAACCCGATACAAACTCAAACTTCCCGAACAAAATGAAATAAATTGTAACGGACTTCTTTTCCCTGGAATGATTTATACTGAAACTTATCGAACAGTCAAACGCAAAAGAGGCAAAAGTTTTGCCTGAATACTTTGTTACGTTAACCCCTAACCCTAACTCTAAATTTTGTTTGGAATTTGTATCATTGGACGGAGAGAGAAAAAGGGAGAAAAGTACCTTCTTTAGAAATAAATTGATTTGGAGAGAAACGGCAAAAGTACAAGTTTTTTCTGTACTTTATTCAAGAATCAATTCGGGATTTGACAACATTCAAACATTCACACCAAGAGAGGTATGTACCGATTCGGGCTGACTGACTGACTTACTGCCCAGGATTTTCGGGCTTCCGAGCTTTTTAAGGCCTCGGAGACGCGAAGCTTCGCTTCAGTTTTTAGAGTAAGCGGGACTTGATTTCCAATCAGGGAAGTCGAAAGAGACGCTTCTGGGAGTGGCATTTGTAGCGTTCAATTCAGTGAGCCGTTCAGGAGCTCCAAGTCTTTATGTAAACTTTTCCATGTGGCAAGATGGGCCGGTGGGAGAGGTTGATCCCATTCGATTTTGGCTTTCCACAACACTTGAAGAAGCAACTTGGCACGCAGGGTAACCGGTGAAAGCCAACCAAGTGGATCATAGAGACGGGCAATGTAGGAGAGTACAGAACGCTTCGTGGCGACGCGGTCTGTCTTTAGCTTTGGGATCACGACGGTGAAGTAGTCTCCTGCAGGATTCCATTTAAGTCCCAGTGTAGGCAGACCAAGATCTTCGGCAGTGGTAAGGGAACCAGGAACTTCCCGTTGGTCCTCAGGAATTCCATTAAGAATTTCTTGGCTATTGGAGGCCCACTTCCGTAAATCCATTTGACCCTTGGCCATTACGGAAGTAAGTTCAGCTTGTATAAAGGTGGCATCGGCAAGGGTGAAGGCTCCTGACACGACATTGTCCACGCAGATTCGAGAGTAGTTGTGGAATGGAACCAACCTTCACAGAATGAGTCTTCTTCAGAGCGTGGGGCGCGGTCTAGGGAAGGCTCTTCTAGCTCCCAGAATTTCGTAAGTGCTGCTTGCAAATACACGTCGGGTGGGGAGTGGGAGTCCTCAGCTATGGCAACAATGTGGTGGCAAGTGGATGAGAGTGCGGCAGTTTCCAGATCTTGTCTAGCGGGCAAGGGCCCAGAGATGAGCCATCCTAGCTGGGATCGTTCGGCAGAGGGAGTACCCCAAGGTCCATGGATGACACCGGGAAGTCTAAGGCGTGAGGCAAATCTGGCTCCTATCAAGACGTCTATAGGTGCGGGCACATTGAAGGAGGGATCGGCAAGCTGGAGATCCTTGAGGTGCGGGAATTCCAAAGGGATTGGCAGATGGGGAAGGTTGTCATGAGTCACTTTGTCCACGACTTCAGCTACAATTGGGAATCCAAATTCCGACACACGGGAGAAGAGGTGGATGATTGCTTGACCAGATGTAAACCCACACGGGGTACCTTTGATGCCTCTGAGGGGGGTGGGACGACCAAATGTTTTCAATCCAAGTTTTTTCATACTGGCCACCGTTACGAACTCGGCTTCACTACCTTTATCGATAAAGGCACGGACGGGAACCATAGTTTGATTGGCTGCTTGGGCGTAGATGAGAGCGGTTTCCAGCAGGACGTGGGAGCATGATACATGAAATGGATGGATTTCATTCCGGTCTCCTAGTCAGATGGAAGATGATTCGTCAGAGGCAACAGCAGGCTGGGTTCTCGCAACGTCAGCATATAAGACGGATCGTGTTGGAGGAGCTTGAGGAGGCGGATTTAAATGGAGCATGGAGTGGTGCCGACCTTGGCACAATTTACATGAAAATTCGGAGGGGCAATTGGCGACCATATGTTTTTTAGAGAAACAGTTGAAGCACATGCCTTGGCTTCTGACAGCCCCCTTTCGTTCTGCGATCTTCATTTTGATAAAAATGGGGCATTGGAAGAGGAAGTGCACTTCTTGACAGACAAAGCATGCCATCGTAGCATTGTTATTGTTCTCTTGGTTCACTTTATCACATCCTGCACTAAAATTGTGATTACGTTCAGGCAAAATGAAATCTTCCCGTAAAAAGTGTCCAGTATCTTGTAATAATGGATTTTAAAATATTCGTGTTACTCTCTGAAACGCTCACTTTCCTTCAAATTGGAATATTCTTATTCCATAATTAATCAATTTATGTTCAACTAGCTTATTAATTTGCCCTTCGGGCAAATGAATCGCTAGCCTGTTCTTTTTGAGCTTTGACTCCTGTGCGCATAATTTAACACCCATAAGAGTGAAGTGACGCTTCATTTGTTCTAGGCCCCTCCCACACTTTTTTCCGCGCGTCGCACGCGAGTTTTATAGTAAGTAATTGTCAGGGCTGCTCCTGAACCCTTCCCCATCGTTGCACAAACTTTGAATGAAAGGTGGCACTTGATGACTACGATTGAAGCTTTATGCCAAATTCGACTTTTCGAGCAGCATACTGACTGAAACATACTGAGGTCTACATTGGGGCATTGCCATTCACATAAGGAATAAAAGTTTTTGGCGGGAAGTTGGTTTGGTTTGATTTAAGACGGAACCAAGAGCGGAGTATAAATAAGCGAAGGAAGGAAAGGCGAAGGATTATTTTGTGGACTGACTGTCGAGTCGATCAACTGTTTTTTAAACCAAACAAGTTCTAAATTCATTCAATCAGTGAAGCTCAAGCTTTTTTTTTTTATTGACGACAGACTTAATTGAAATCGTATTTCAATTGTTTGAAGATAGAAAGGTTAGTTAGTTTGATTAATTACTTTTACACCTTCAAGAAAGAGGTTACACACACGAAGTATGGGATGACAGTCGCAGATCATTAGTTCACGAACCGCAGCCATTTTTTTTTTTATATATATTCGGTTTCAGTTTCACGCTGTGCGATTCATCTCCCCCTGCCCCTACTTGATCTAACATTGGTTCCGTAAAGGATGTCCACTTCTTCATTGAACGGGTAAACTGGATCATATCTTAATATTTAATTGTGCTTGTTTGTGGAATGTGGATTATATTTTCGTCATCGATGCTCCATTTTGTTGCAGAGATAAAATGCCGAGGTGGTACTACGCTCGGCGGGAATTGCGTCAGTCTCCTTCGGTTGTTAAAGGAATGGATCCAACAATTGAAGCTCGATATAGGCGTGAAGGTAATGTACCATCCCAGCTATTTCCTCGAATCAATATTCCATTTCAAAACCGAACAAGCAAGTTTGATATTCTAATTACACGGGGTTAATTTGCAGGAGCACGCTTTATTATCGAACTTGGCACTTCGATGAACTTGAGTCTCTCTACAACAATGGCAACGGCAGTCGTATTCTACCACCGTTTTTACATGTGCCATTCATTTCAAGATTTTCCAAGATATGTTAGTTCTTGAAATATTGGCGACCATGCTTTTGGTATATGGCTTGACTAATCGATTTTTACATTAATTGTGGTAGCCAACTGCGTGTGCCTGTCTCTTTCTCGCCGGCAAGGTAGAGGAAACTCCAAAGAAATGCAGAGACATGATTGAATCCACTCGACGTCTACTGGATGAACCAAAGTTTAGTCAGCAGTTTGGAACAGAGGAAAAGAATCGACTGGTAAGATACCGCGACTAATATTTACCTTAAGGTAGGGTTGTAAGGTTTTAAAATATTATCAAATATTCTATTTCCAGGAAGAATTGATGACCTTGGAGAGGATTTTGCTTCAAACAATTAAATTTGACTTACAACTGGAGCATCCCTACAAATTCCTTCTCAAGTACGCTACTCTAATCAAAGGAGAGAAGAATAGATTAGAGAAAATGGTTCAAATGGCTTGGAATTTTGTCAATGACAGGTGAGTAATTGACATAATTCCTATCCCATCTATTCCCAGAATCTTGGAAACCCTCATATTCGATTTTGTTCTTAGTCTCTGCACTACACTTTGTCTTCAGTGGGAACCAGAAATTGTTGCAATAGCTCTTATGCACCTTGCCTGTAAATTAAGCAAGTTTGAAGTTGTAGATTGGACTGGACGGACAAGCGATCACTTGAGGTGGTGGGACATGTTCGTGGAGGATATGACAATTGACGTTCTAGAGGTATACTCCCACATGTCCGCCAAAAATATTAAGTCCTGGTTCCCGACTTTAAGGTTTTTTTTATTTCAGGATATTTGCCATCAAGTTTTAGATTTCTACTCCACCGCCCAAGGAATAGCACCGCCAGCACTTTCTGATCCCACAACTGGGATTAGCACACCAACATCGGTCAACACATCTCCAAAACCTTCCCAGCTACCCTCTCACCAACCACCACTACCATCAGGACCACCTCCAAGTACTAGTATTAATACAGGGTTCAACTTTCCTCCTCCAATGTTTCAACAAATTCCTCCACATGTTCCTAATCTGCTGCCATCCTACTCATCTCCCGTTACATCTAAAATTAATCAAGGCTTTACTATCAATGCACCCGTTCCTTTCTTTACGCATCAACCGCCACCTCCAATGTCACTCAACTCCCCACAACCTCCTCCACCACAGCAACCACCTCCTCCGCCTACAGACAACACTCCTTCAGTTCCTCCACTTCCGCCTCCACCTCCGCTATAAGCCTCGAAAAAGGAGTTCGATTCACCTTCACAAAATTATTTTAATTGTACTTGTAGCAATTTCTTGATTCCACTCAAAGGCTGTGGGATGGAAAATAAATTGAACTTACAACTTATAGGTAAATTACGGTAGACTTACAATTACGAGCACTTAACGTATTGGAGCTAGAAGGTCGTGAATTCTTTGGAGATCCTCGGGGCTCAGCACAATGCGCATGGGCGCATCCTTACTCTTCTCCCATCCTGGGAAACGGATCATGCCCACCTTGAGAATTTCCGTCTTTTCCTCCTGAAAAGGAAGACGAAAAAGGGACCATGACCAGTCATTGCTTGACAACATTTTCAATAAAAGACAATGGTAAACTTGCCTGCGGCGGCGGCGGAAGATGACATGACGAGAACGATGAGAGCGTTGCAAAGTCCGTTTTTATAAACCCAAAATCTTTCTTCTCCGCTAGAAGTACATCAATTCTGGCACCAAGATTAGCGATCTTGGGATTTAGCCGCGCTCTCCTTAAATTAATCCTATCCCCCAAAATCCTCTTCCTTCCAGGGGTCAACTCATCGTTGAACTTCACTCGGAGTTCTTCACACAGTAAACCGTTGGCTTCCTAATTTGAAAATTACAGCATCGGAGTTAACACCTTGCACCAAACCAACACAAACGCAATGAGACTAAACACGCTTACATGCTTGATTTTCCAGAAATCTTTTTGAATCTGCCTCACGTCCTCGTAGTCTTCTTTCTTCGGTAGCTAAAATACAAAATAATTTTTAGTCCTCACATTCTAATTTTATTTTCCAGAATACCTCCAATCAGTGTTTGATAACGAACCTTTAGTGGTTCCCAGCTTCTCACAAGACGCAGTACCTTCTCGGCCCTTAACTTCCAGTTTTGGCGTTGAAGGTGTCTGGTATACTCCATAAGGCCTGGACTGGGCTGGACTTCTGAACTAATACTGGATGAGTACATGGGTTGTACATGCGACGCAGAAATTGCATTTGCGTGGGCTGGAGAAGATGGCGTAGAGCCTAAACCGGAAATTCGTAAAATAAGAATCGGAAAGCTATAACTTCATTATATGAAATGACAAATGTAAAAAAGGAATTATAATTCATATTAACCTGCTGACTGCGCTATTCCCTCCAAAAGGCGACGCTTCGAAGCTGTCATCAACTTTTCCTTTAGTTCTCCTTTCTCATTTTCAATTGCTTCAATTTCAGACTGGAAGTGTTCCATTGTGGCCTGGAATTCCCTTTCCTTCCTTTGCAGCGTCGTTTGACTGTCTTCTAATTTCCGCTTTGATAATTTAAAAAAGAAGAAGTTAAATTCGATTCTGGATATTAGCAATAGGGAAGTTACATTAAGTTTCTCTATTGTCATATCACTGTCTTTTGTCGCATTTGACAATTTCTTCTCGGCTAACTCTTTCCGAATGTTGGCTTCACTAAACTCCTCTTGCTTGGCTCGGACCACTTTTCTTAATTCCTGCAGAAAAACATTCATTCCTTCGATACATTGTTCCCGTGTCAATCTCAATCCTTAACGCCATATGAACCTGGCAAACTTGAACCTACGTTTATCATGGACTCCTTGTCCTCCAATTGAACCCTGAGATTCCTCGACTGATCCAATTCTGCTTTTACCGCTTGCGCTCTCAGGGACAGTGGTGTTGGTGGCTGTATAAGTAATATGGTATACATGGATTAAAACAACATTCGAATAATTAGAAATCGTCCTGCCCCTTGAGCTTACTTTTTCCTTGGGAATCACAGGCGCCTCGTTCACCACTTGCGCCAAATCTGTCATGGTCATCAAAGCAGCAGTGAGCCATTCTTTCACCACTTCCTTGAATCCACCAGCACCTTCGACTCGAGTATCAGAATTCTCCATTGCTGATTGAAAGTATTCCTCGACTTTGGAGCTGGGAATTCCCTCCCAAGAAGCATTTGCTAAAGGAAATAGATTAGTATAAATTGAAGTTGTTGACGCGGAATTAAAATAAAATCAATTATGCCTCACATGTGAGCATGTCCGCAAAATGCACAGCTTGTTTGGAGGCTTGTTGGAAAACTTTGACAACCTTGGTTAGAGTCACGGCGTCGTTGAGTAGCTGTGATTGTAACTTTGCCGAAACAGGTGGCTGTTTTGGTGGATCTGGAAGGTATCGACGTGTACGCTTGGCTAATTGCCTCAAGGATTCTCCAATTGTTTTCACGTCTTGGAGTAGGGCACCCACGTTGGATTCATGTGCATCCTTCTATAATTAAAAAAAACATTTATACGCTCGTGGTAATTCCGTGAATTGACGAACTTTATGGCGTCAAGCTTACGTTCATTATATGAATTAGTCTTGCAACATCAACAATTAGGCAGTCACTTGCAGCAGCGGATGCAAGACAAATATCTGAGACCAGTGTACTCGGCACGATTTGTTCTTCCCCAAGATGTATTGAGTAAAAGTTTTGGAAGGATGAGATGCATTTTTCTAAACCGTCCAGTGGTATATTTTCATCCAGCTGCAAAATAATCAGACAAAATTCAGTTGTTAATTTTATAACATACATCAGGCATCAGATAGTTTTAGGAAACTGTATAATATTTATCCCCTAACAGCATCATTTCAAAAGGAGCGTGTCACAGTCCGGTGTACACTCAAAATCGCGTCTAAAAGTCATTCAACATTTCGCCAGTTTTTGGATGGCAAAGTTGGGGACTCCCATCCGTTGTTTAACCTAAACTAGCCTTAGAGTTGGATATATCCCAATCGATCCCTTTCTTATGAAGATTGATTGCGGCGTGTCCAAACGTAAGCTAGCTCAGCAAACGGGGCACCTTTCGCAAAGTGCAGCCTTTTGTCCATGCGTGGTGGCCGTTTCGCCTATTGCCGAAAATCACGTTCTTTCTGGGCAATTCCTTTGAGAAGAGCATGACAGGGGAGGGGAATTAATCTATCCCAAACCGGCGTTTTGTGAATTGCAATGCAATAGCATGTGGATCTGTGGATAGTGTGACAGGAGTGGAGGAGTCTTCATCACGATCCAGTTGGGCCGCTTCTAGAAATTAGTTATCGGCGAGGCGTTGACTGGAAAGGAGGTTAGGTGATTTCATTCGAACTTGAGCACCATTTACGTCAAAAAGTAGTTTACTATTTCTGTCCAGAAAAAGGAAAGACCAGAAAAAGGGTAAGTTTAGGCAGCTTCCTTGTTGAAAAAAAAAACGCTTTTGCAAAATTCTCTTTTCAAATAATCCTAGTTTTCCAATGGTTGTGCTTATTTTCCATTTTGTCTCTTGGTGAGAATTTGAACCAGGAGTTTGATGAATGAGTCGAACAAGAGACAAGTGTCATTTTCAAGTTCAAGTTCATTTACCAAAGGTCATAGAAATTGATAGAGAATGGCATGAATGCACCACCGACCATGAGCTAATATCGTGATAAGTCTAGCCTGAGCGTTTTAGGGTCAATGTTTCACATGATAAAAAACTTATGAAACTGGAACTTATTTTTTTTTTTTTTTGCAAATTCTATTTTTTTATACAGATCATGGCGAAAGTCGCAAGCTATCCAGATTCTGCTTACGAATCCCTCATTGGAGGAATGGAGATCATCCACCCTGTCAACCTCGTCGACCAACCCAGTTACATGACCACCTATGAATGGGAAAAATTCGATTTGCACGGATGGCGACAATGGGTTGGAAAGAATTGGCATTTCACAATCTATGCGTCCATTGCCTACGTCATCTTCATCTTCACGACTCAACATGTGATGCGAGACCGGAAGCCATTTAAGCTAACAGGAATCCTAACCACCTGGAATTCAGTACTCGCCGTCTTTTCCATTGTAGCATTCCTCCGGACAGTTCCAGAGTTCATCTATGTTATAACCTCACAAAATGGATTCCATAACTCTGTCTGCCACTGGTATGAACATGAGCTAAATTTTTAACAATATGCCTAGCTATAAATATTCCACATAATAATGAGGGTGGGGATGTTCGATTCCACATAAACCCCTACTTAATTTTTAAAATAGGACCTCCCACAACCATGCCACGGCCTTCTGGAGCTGGCTGCTTCTCCTTTCCAAAGTTGTGGAGCTGGGGGATACCGCCTTTGTAGTTTTGAGAAAACAAAACCTCCTTTTCCTTCATTGGTAAAAATAATTGAGATGGAGTGCTCCTATATTATTATTAATTTAAGACTGTGGTTATTGATTATTTCTATTCTGAAAGGTATCATCATGTCACCACCCTCCTGAGTTGGTGGGTCATGTACGAGCCTTATGAGCCGAATCAACTCTGGTACATTGTCATGAACTCCTTCATCCACGGTCTCATGTACTCTTACTATGCTCTCAAGGTATGCCAAAATCGATTATTTCCAGCTTGAGCGAAAACTAAAAACTTGACAACCTTTTGCAGGCACTTGGATTCCGAGTCCCAAGAAACTTTGCCATGTTCATAACCACGCTTCAGCTCGTTCAAATGTTCTTTGGCATTGCAGTAAGCATTTATGCGTTGAACCTCATGTGGTTTCAAGGTAAGCTTTATCTTAAAAATCCAAATCTTACAATTCGGGTTTCTCGCGGTTTCTGAATGTCAATTCCAATTTTCAACAATTGTTCTATCTTATTCCAAAAGGGCGTGGGAATGAGTGCGACCGTGGCTACTTTGGACTGAAAGTATCCTTTGGAATTTACGTGCCCTATTTCATCCTCTTTGCCCAATTCTTCTACAAGTCTTACTTTGGAAAGAATCCCACCAAGGGGAAGGGAACCACCCCTGCTACCTCTCCCAAGGCAAAGAAAATTCACTGAGACATTATTATGAGTCAATTCGGATCAAGATGAAGATTCGACTAAAGCAACTCAATTGTTTCCAAAAAATCAGGAAATAAATAGAAATGTCGACCTGTGGGATTTTGAAAAATTGGAGTCAGACAGTGAGAATCAAATCAGGAAAACAAATAAATAGAAATGTCCACATGTGGGATTTTGAAAAATTGGAGTCAGACAGTGAGAATCAATTCTGTTTAACCCCACACCCCTTAAATTGCCGGTCAAGAAATTCCATGAACGTAAAAGCATAAGGAATCAAATTCAACATTACCTGGCTCTTTCTAAGTAATTCCAAATAAAAATCCAAGCCTTTTTCCTGGACGCTCAAATCAGTTAAGAGCAATCCAACGCTGAGGAAGTCATCCGTTGAGCAGCTATTAAGTGCAGTTGACCAACGGTGCAGCTCACTCAACAGAGCGTAGAGGAGGTAGGAAAATTGACAAGCAAACGCGTATTTCTCCACATCAGGCAAAGACGCGATGTCAACATGTTGTGCACCGTCTGCGAATGTGTCCGGGACCAGTTTATCTCTTACTTGACTCAGCAGCAGTTCCACTTTGCATATCATTCGTGGAACCAAAAGAAGAACGAGGACAGCATCGTTGTCACCTAAAAAAAAAGAATGAGTTGTAATGTCAACGACAAACTTATGGAAATGGGGGAAAATAGGATTATGAAAAAAAATTTTTATTGAACTATTCTGTGGCTTACCTCCACGTTTCATAAATCCATCAGGCATGTAGTTGCTCAGGTATGTGGCATGAAGTGCTGCTTCCTTTGCTTCTAGCCGACGCAGTTCAAGATCAATTGCAGTCGTCTGGGCTTTCGTCTCAGCAAATATTTTCTGAAGTTTTTTGTAAAATTAAGATCAAATGAATTAGTTAATTAGAACTCAACAATACCTTGAAATCAAGAGCTTCTGGCAATCCTGGAATTGACTTTGACGATTCTTCTTCCAAGTTCTTCCGTAAAATATCATTTTCGTCCCGTAGCTTTTGTACCAATTCTCGAAATCTCAAAATTGTGGTCTCACGATCCGAAAGTGTTTCTATAAGTGCTTCTTTCTCTCGTGTGATCTAAGGCGAAGCAATTTCAATTAATATTATCATTCTACGGGGCAGGGCTGAAAAAGGGTAATTCTTTCTTACGTTTGAGTTTACAACAGTCAACCTGTGCGATTCATCACGCAATTCCATTTCGACTTCTTTGGCAGACTCTTGAAGTTGATCATTGACATCTTGAAGTGCTTCCAAATCAGCAACGGCTTCCGCCAATTGTGTTACTTTCTCTTCCAGGTTCAAATTCTTTTCAGTGAGATTTACAACCATTTCTTCCGCCCCAAGCGCTGCATCATTCTGAAATAACGTGAAGGGACAAAATTAAGTTTCCTATCATTTCGGACAGACAAGATTACTCACAAATAACCACAATAATTAGAGTTTTTTACACATGTGCTTTAGCTTACCATTTCCTGCAGGTCCATGATCTGAGTTTCAAGTTCCTCGCACCGTTTCTCCAGTCTCTCCTTTGTCTTGGACAGCTCTATGACTTCGGCTTTGTGCGTCTCTGCCTCTTTTAGAAGTTTCTGGTGTTGATGTTTTCCATGAGCTGAAGTATCTCGAAGCCTAAGAATTTCAAACCATAGTTTTTGAAAATTAAAAAAATGAATTATAAGGCCTATAAACTTACTTTACAAGTCCTTCTCTCAATCGTGCGTTTTCCGCAAGCAGCTGCTTCATTTGAACTGAATTTGCGGCTTGTAAGTCAGGATCAATGTTTCCGGACAATTCATCTTTAATTGCAGTCATTTCAGTACTCAGCTGTGCGATCTTCTCATTTGCTTGTTCAAGTTCCATTTGCAAGGTCTCAGACTGAAATTAAATAACATTTTGAGTCAAAAATTTTGACTTAAGTTGCAGATTTTTACGATTAATGGATTTTCTGTTCTTTCACCTTTTCCTCTGCCATTTCTTTGTCTAAAGTTGCCATTTCGACCGCTTCCGCTAAGTCAGCCATTTCTTCAGCATGTCGATCCTTTGAATCAATTGCATCACGAGCATCTTGTTTTGCCTGTAGAAACGATTTACATTACAACTCCTATTAAGGTGATTGATTTCGTAGTAATCGAACCTTCTTCAAATCCTTTTGCAAAGTCCCTTGGTTTTCCAGAACTTTAGTCTTGAATTCAACAAGTGTTTCTACTTGGAGTTTCAGTCGATCCAGTTCTCTCAACTTGTCCTGATCCGCTGCTCGTTTGGCTAATAAAAATAATGTGGATGAGTAAAACGAGGAACAAGTATGCCATATAAACGTAAACGTAATCATAGATATGTGACATACCTTTCAAAACTTCGAGTTTATCATTGAGATCCCTCACTTC
>JAQIWD010001249.1:0-13410 GCA_034694825.1 Anurida granaria
TTCCCTGGGCCAAACTGGGGAAGGTGGAATGCGTGAACCCGTAAGTCTCTCGGATTTTCTGTCCGTTATGAATGAGATAATGAGTCACTCCATTCATCCTCCAGAATTAATTCTACGAAAATGTTTGAATGGGAATGGGAGTTTTCGCTACACATACTTTTTCGCAAAAAGGGAGTAATATCGTAGGCAATCTTTTTTTTTCACAATTGGAGCATTGTTTGGACTTGGAGAGTTATCTTTATCCTTGCCTTTCTCTTCAAAGAAAGCTTTAAAGGGAAAGACTAGACCAGCGCAAGATGATTCAAAGTTGGCACTTGGCCGGAAGTTGCATTGCATTGAATTTTTTCACTCTTGTCGTGTCTCGCCATCGTCGTCGCCTGCCTAGCTACCACCCCCGCATCTTTCCGTTCCGTTGGTTTTTAACTTAAGTTCCCAGAACTCAGAGGCGATAGGGGCGTGTAAAGAATCGAAACGATGGGAGAGAGAAATAAGGGAGAAACTTTTTCCATTTGTTTGAATGAATTCATTTCTTTATTTATGTCCTTGACGTATTCAACCTTGACAGTCACTATATTACTTTCATCCTAAGCCTAAATCCGGTGTCTTTATCTCATGCCCTGCAAACTTAGCTTTTGATCTCCCTCCAAGTAGAATTTTTTTTTCTCGCAACAATGATGGAATTATTTCCTTTATTTACAGGTAAAATTTGCAGTTAAATTTGACCGTGCGGGACTGGGGTCTGGAGCTCGAGGTTTCGGGAGTGCGAAGCTCTCATCCTTACCACCTCCTTCACACTATGTCGGGAAACTAAAGAAGAAAAATTCCTTTCTCCAGAAAACACTTCGGAGATACTTTGCTGCCGGGAAATTACCGTCAATGGTTGCAACTGATACAAGTAATGAAGGTGTGATCCACCTTGAGTAAAAGTTTATTTAATGAATTAGTTTTTTACATTGGTAATTTAATTTTCAAAAAATTTATCAAACGGTTCTAAAAGTAAAAATGAATTAAAATGAAGTAAGCGTCTAGTCAATACGTCGTAAGTGACAAAGGATGGTACGGAGCATCAGTGTCCTTATAACTGCTCAGTTGTTTTGCAGAGTAGAAAGTTCAGTGGCTTCTTTTGTTATGTTCGTTTAATACTCGCTACTAAAACTTGGGTTGACAATATCCGACGCGTAACGATCAGTCTGGAATAATTTTACTTCGTTAACAGTCAACAGTTTGAATGAAACTCATGAGGGCAAAGGATAAAGTTAATTTAAAAATTCCACATAAATATTTTCATGATGCTAATCGTCAATAATTCAATTTATAGAAATTTTAATGTAGGTTAATGGGGTTATTGGACCGAAGTAAGAAGTACTTTAATTCAAAGAATACCCTAATATCCACACCGCGTACCGCATCCCTAAAGCCTAAATAGCGCTTACTAATCACTTTGAATGGGTCTTGAAAAACAAAACAGTAGAAGAAAACATTTAGGATTGATGCGATGGGATCAATTAATTTGAGTCGTAAGCCCCATTATGCCAAAATAAATTTACACGATTATATTCTCCTTAGGGAGTTAACGATCATTCAAGGTTGTTGAAGGCGACGTGCCGGAGCCGGTTTCAATGTACTTGTCACATTTAGATTATCCAATTTATGTTTTTTCACCTTCGAAAACGGTAGGAAAAACCGGAATAAGTGGTGCTTCTTTGTCAAGCTAGTCGGAACTTAAGTTATGCCCAATTTATTTGGCACACTGCGCAATTGTTCGAGGCGCTAACACTCATCAACCACCATTAAGGGTCGCCAGGATCGAGCAAACCTCTCAAATAATTAAATTTCTACAACGGAAGTATCCATCCACATTATCGAGTCTGTACGATGCCTGACTGGAGTGATTAAGTGGCTTTGATTGTATCATAACTTGATCTTGATTTTCTGCTGTGTAGCATGGCACCCAAGGAATTTTGCTTGCAGTAAATGCTCTCATAGTTGGTCCTTGAGAAGATCTGAACTCGTCATTCATCTTTAGTTTACATTTTTCGATCATTGGCATCTCGTCCATTTTGCCAGGGAAGCAAATTTGAAAGGAGAGTGATGAATGTTGCTGAATCCTGCAGTTTTTTGATTTCGATAAAACGCACATCCAGCACGAAATAGGCTCATTAGATTTTCAAGTCTCTTCTATTCATAGGAATCTTACTAGCCACCGTCGTAAAAAAAAATTTTTGAACACATTTTGAACTTAATAGTAATAGTAGTTGATGCTGAAACTTCCCAAAAATTCAAATCCGAAAAAAATCCAAAATGCTGATTTTGGATTTTTTGGATTTCGATTTTTATACTGTGTATATTGATCTTATTGATATAAAAGATGCGCTTACATACCTTGTTTTTAATGTTACTTCCACATTTGTTTTTATATTGTCATCAAATTCACGGAGAACTCGGAAGTGCATTTCTTGCTTAATGTTGTGATGAATAATAAAAGTCCAACACCACAGAATCTAGAGAAAAAAAGCACCTACTTGACCTTTTGGAATTGGAACTTCTGCCATTTATTAATCTCATTTCGCTTTCTATACTTTTATCATTTGCTTCCAACAACAAAATAAATAAAAGCTTTCCCCTTTTCAACAATAAGTGCACAAATGGAAGCACCTACCACGTGTGTCTGTGTGCGTCCATTGCTCTCTCTAGAACTATAACCTCCATTCGCTACAAATATTACTATAACATGCCTATTTGAAATTTTACAACAAAGGTTTTACGCTACTATGAGGCATATTTTGCTTTGCCAAATCCATCTTTCCACTTGAACTTACCTGGAAAGTTAATTTACTATATCAACACGGGAGATAAAGTAGCCAAGAATTAAGGTAGAATTTATCCAGTTGCTGGAATAATAAAAAAAAATGCTTGACGGGTTGCATTTTTCCTTTTCTCTTCCTCAGTGAGCTCCAGCGGTCTAACAAAAGTAAGCACTTCAAAAATTAGCCCCAGTGAAGTTGATTTACACGTTTTATCCAGTTGGTTCTTGACTCTTATTTGTATGTTCAAGTGATTATTGTTTTGCCACAAGTTTGCCAACAATTAAGTGCATGATAACTTTTTGTGTGGATGATCAATTCAACTTGGTGATATTTTCTATAAATCTTCATTGGGTTTTCACCTCCTCGGAACGTGATGCGAGGCTACTTGTCCTCATTGTTATTGATATTTTGTTACACAATTATTATTCTGCACAAATTGCAAGTCTTCGGACATGCGAACCGAAAGTTCTGATGAGACGTCAGATTAAGAAAATAATTTTCCCATGCCTGATTTACTTTGACAACTTTTTCCATCAACGTTATTCGCGCTGTAGTTAATCATTCCATGATTCAAGTACTCAAGAGTTTCTGAACCGATTTCTATCCTAATTTTTTCACTTTCAAAAAGTTTTCAAAATTTAGATACTTTCAAGAATTCAAGCCTCTTCAAAATTTCGAATTGTTTCCGTTCAAACAGATTTGTAAGTTTTCAACGTTCCAATACACCCTTACATCCGAGTTATCCTTTGTTAACTACTGTTTATATTGACTTGTCCCATTTCGTTTCTCAGGAATTACCCGCCTATTCCGGCGTACCTTTACCTAGAATCCCGAAATTTGATGATTAATATGTACAATTAATCCAAAGCAAAAGGCTGCTGCAGTGCATCTACTTTTGGATATATTTTCGCCATGATTTTTAACCACTATAGATAATGAGAGCGACCGAACATGCCAAAAATAGGCATAAAAAAAAATCATGAACCTTAAAGATGTAAATGACGGAAATGTTACTTTTTATAGAATTCCGTTGATATTGCAATTATTAACACATACGAATTAATAAACTTTAACTTATTTTATTTTAAAAGTAAATTTATGACTAAATAATGTAACTACACTAATCATTTCCCATTGATCACAATGTGATTCCGACTTTCACTCAAAGGAATTTTTGAATTTGTTCCAAGGTAATTTCAAGATACATTTCAGTCAGTTTTTGCAGTAATAGAATAGACAAACACTAAAAACTTATCTCTGGGTATTGAATAGAATAATGAGACTAAGGTGTAGTTTCCAAGCGACTCCTACTGAATCTGTGGAAATGCCAACAGTAATGGTTTAAAATGGATTGAGGGTTTGAGTCGTAGGAAAAAGGAGACGCCGTTTTCTGGATCTCGTTTGTCTGTCTTGTGCTCTTTATTAAAGTAGTTTTCGTCTTTGGATTCAGTAGGTTCACATCCTATTGTCACGGAAAGCCTTCTGCGACAGGCAACGAATCCCCCACCATTCCGCAAAAAAGAATTATTCAAGCCGGAGAGTTATTTTGTGCTCTTAAGTCATCCATTTAATTGCATACGGGAAAATTCAAGTTTATAATCACAGCTTTCCCCGAACTTGATTTACTTAATCATCACCAACACCTGAGGAATTACAGGAGAAAGGGGAGGAGTTATTTATTATTCCCTACTGTTGCTGGATAGTTATGTTGTAAGACTTCCAAGGATTTTTTGCATGTCTCCTTTCCATTTTCGTCTTACAACAATAGGCTCAATACATTGTTGTTCTGCCTCTTGTGTAATTTTACCCGACTGACTTAGGAAACCTTTCAAAGGAAAAGCGTGTGCGTGTGAAGATCTTCTTGTGCCCAAGACAATGTTGAAATTCTTTCGACATCAAATCATTCATTTCAACGCCAAATCCTCCTTTGCAAAGGTCGAATCTAATTCTAAACCCATGGAGATTCGTACCGGTTTCCTCAAACTTTGAATTGAAGCCAGTAGGCATTCCCCTACGGGACAAGCCAACTAAAGGACACTCCCCGTCTGGGAATTTTTTTTTTGGCAAAGAAATGAGGATAATAATTAGTCCACCTGAGTCTGATCATATGGTGGTGGTGATGGAGATGATGATTTGATTAATGACACTTGGGCCGATTGGTTTTGAGCTTGTGGAGCTCATCCTCCTCGTGGAAAAAGTGTCTCAGGACTACCAAGGACTAGCTAGCCAAAGCCAGACAGGTATTCACAGCATCCGCATCTAGGGATCTTGCAAAAGCGTGCGTATTCTTAACTCTTGTCACATCAGACTGATGACGCCCGGCTACAGAGAACATACAGTTTCCGCTTGTGGGAAGAAGATCCGGATTCCAGCCACATCAGAAACAGACATGATGGGAACCAGTCACTCCTCCGCACCAAAAATAATTCCAGTCGGACCGGGATGCAAAGTCAATTTTCATCCAAATAACAAGAACCAATCCTCATTCAGACTACTTTCATCAGCCTCCCTGCTGTGTGTTTACTTCATCATCTTTCAAATTTGTCCTTCATACGGTAAGAATTTAAGATTCATTACTACAATAACAATAATTGCTATTAATCATCAAATGTGGGTTGGTGGTGTTCTGTATCATGCGCCTACTTAGCCCCGGCGATTTAAGTTCGAGACTATATTGATCGTAAAAATTGTATGAGGAAGTCATAATAAAAATATTAAAAAGGTGATCTCGCAGAATGGAGCAGACTTGTCTTAAGGTTTTGACAAGAATTTTGAAGGTAACAAGTATTATGGTGACTTATCGGGGCCACTTGACTTTCAATTTTTAAAAAAACAGTACAAGACAATTCAAAAATCTAATACATTTTGAGGGAATGGGCTGTGACCTGGGCCGGGCGTAAGAGGGAATTTAGAAACAGTTCACGGTTGGCAAAGTCGTGCGGCCATGAACGGAAAAGTTATTCACGGTCTCACCCAAGATTAGTAAACAGTAACAGTTAGTGTCTATTAATCTTGGTTTCACCACTGCTCGGTGCGTACCGAATCAGTTCCCCTATGACATTAGTATTGGCCCAGTTCACGGACAGCAAGCGTCAACGCTGGCTTGTTGATTTGACAGTTTATTCATAGTCTTACTTGGCTCAGCGCAACGCTGCGATGTAATTAATTTCTTATGTATTCCATACACTTTCGTCTGCCAATTGTTTTGAATGAATTTATTTTTGGATTTGAGAAGTAAGTGGATCTTATTGGAATGTGATGTTGATGATGATGTTGTTTGTCGGTTGTGGTGGTGGTGTGGAAATAAGGAATTCCGATTATCTTATGAGGATTCTATTCATTCCCATCAGCTACATTTAAATTATATGTGGAAGTCACTTAATTAGTCTCCTAGTGTGGCCTAATGATAATTGCAACCAAATTTCTTTTGTTAACTAAAAGTGGTTTCATTTTAACTGCAACATCACACTCTTCTCTTGGTCAACCTCATTTACAATTTGCTACACTTTAGTCTGGACCTCCAAGACCATCAAGTTGAAGGTGGAGGAGAGGCGAGAAGTGACTTACTGAATATATTTTATATTTTTTACTCTTATTTAATGAATATTTAATTTATGAAAAAGTATTCCGTTGAGTCCAGCCAGAGTGGATTTAAATCTCAAGTACTTTTTAATATGGCAGTTAAGCGTTTTGGCCTTCGTTGCGTCGTTCCCATCATCGAGTCTTTCTGCATACAAGGTGCAAGGAAAGAGAGACGTCCTTCGATCCCTGCCAATG
This sequence comes from Anurida granaria, assembly GCA_034694825.1. Taxonomy (NCBI): domain Eukaryota; kingdom Metazoa; phylum Arthropoda; class Collembola; order Poduromorpha; family Neanuridae; genus Anurida; species Anurida granaria. The sequence continues at coordinate 6,585 of JAQIWD010001249.1, forward strand.
TCAATGCTTTCGGCGTACAATGAAAATGAATAAGAATTTGCCATTTCTGCCCATGGCGTCGTGTAAACACATTATTGAGTGGCCGATCAATCACCCGAGTCTTAACAATGGAAAATGCTTATGAGGCCCATGGTTTATCTTCCTCATGGTGGTCTTTGTCGTGTTTTCACGAAAAATGGCAAATTGAATATGCAAAATGCATTTTCAGGAGTCTAGAAATAGCCAATTTGGGTTATACGGACAGTGACAAATTGGTCATGCTGGATTTTTCTCATCTAGCGATTCAATCTTATACAATTGGGGTCCTAGAAATTTCCAGAAAATACAGCACATGCAAAAAAAACACCTAGATAAAAAACGAGGCCTCTTGTTTGATTTGACGTCTGAAATATTATTTGCATTAGCAGGCTGTGAAACCTGCAGTTGGAAAGTGGATGCATGTCTGCAAATGCAGTGATGAGATGCTAAATCTTCTGCAGGCTGAAAGGAAATTCCCTACCATTCTACCTAAATAATACAAGTGTATTACAGTGTAACAAATAGTGCAATTCCGGCCAGACATTCGTTACACCTTTCTTGATTCATGGCGCTTCCAATTTTTGCGAATATACAAATGTGATAAAGAAGTTTTCATGCAATTTAAATTTAGGTTAGCTCACCAGCTAACTTCTCTATTGCTTGTCCGAGGAACCATTGAAAAAAAAATTTATGGGATATAAACAGGTGAAGTTTTCCAATCAGATTAGTAGAATTTTCACCTCGAAGATTCCACGTGTAAGGAGCATGCCTGGTAGATGTTAAAAGGGCACAAGATGACACGGTAAAATTTTGTAGTTCAAGACGCTTGTCAGGCAACTGATAAGACAAAGTTCAGCAATCGCAAATAATGATCCGACGGTGATGGTAGGATTGGAAATATTTTGAAGGAGCTTTTGGGTTATTTCATTTGGATCCATCCGGAACGATATATTAAAAGGATCATCACAATTTTATCCAAAACCATAAAATTTATTTCAAACGGTGAGAAAGAATTTGGGTAATAAAAGTTTTTAAGCAATACGATCATTGTGCCGCTTTCCATTGGTTGAAAACTCAACAACACAAATACCATAACTAGTAAGCGTAGTAAATGAAGGGGTAGATGCGCTTTGAAATGACTTTGGTAGGGTTGAAGGAAATCGTTATTTCAATTTACAGTGATTGCTACAGCTAATTTATGAGACAAATCCAGATCATCGGCCTCAAAAGAGGAGTTTACTACGTAGTTTCAAAAATTAAGGACGTAGTAAATTGTTCTCTTTGAATACTTTCTCTACATCTTCGGCCGTTCACATCTATAACTCCTAAACTTCCTTCTTCATAACAAAATCTTCTCAACGGCACGTACCGTAAACTGATACCGAAGCATCTCGTCAAGAAAAGGGACATGCTGAATCGAATGAATGAATTGTGTTATTCAGCGAGTGCGTAAAGTGGGTACATGTCATCGCAGCACAAAAATGACAACGGAGTAGGAAACGCCACTTTATGCTTGGATGGCACAATTCAATTCTCACTGGAAAAACATGGTGGAAATGTATTTGGAAGCACTTAAATGGAATTAGATCTAAATACTAATGGGACAATTCGGGTAGATTTAGTTTTGAAGGATATTCAAGAAGTACGCTGAATTCACTGAGGCGGAGATTTAATTTTCACTGTTGACTAATGAAATATTTCGGTTGATTTTCCTTTGAATTAATTCCAAATACGCTTGAAGTGTAATTTATTGCGCTTAAATCGATTCACGCCTACACAGCATCATTCATTCCAATTCCTTGATCTCATAAAAAATCAGAGGCACAAAGTGTATGGGGAAATCCTGGAACTACTTTATTTGAGCTCCTCATCCTCTTCTAATCCACTTCGTGCACTTGCAGTTCGTACGGATTTTTCCGGGGAATTCCTTTCTGACACATTTTCTAGCCACTGTGCGGGCTTTGCTCTGGAAATTGGCTGACTTCCGTGAATTGGCTGGGTCCAAGTAATGGTGATTATAATTCCGAGTGCTGCCAAGATGCTGAGACAAAGGATGATGATGAGAATCACTTTCCAGATGAACAAATAGTCGTAGACCTAAGATTAAAAAAAGTTTACTGTAAAGCATCTGGGAAATTAATATTGAACCCATGTTGAATTTGATCGATTGGGCTAACATGATAATTCTCATCGCTTTCCACTTTCCGGAGACCTTCTTTTACTTCCGTAGGGATGAGGACCAGGGAAACTGTAAGGAGGGAAGCAAGGATAGTAACGATAATCCTAACTTTTGTTTGTGTTCTTAGGAAGACAATCCAAGTTAAACCAGTGCAGAGCCAAGTGATTAGCAAAATTATCACGCCTGGCCCAAGTTCCATTTTCAGTTGTTGGACGTGGATTAATAACACTTTAATTAATTCTTCAGAGATAATCAAAGACGACCCTTTTTCAATGTCTGTCGACTTTTATTGTATTCCTTTAGTGTTTTCATCCTGTTGTCTAGACAGAATTGACCCGTGAGTAACCAAGGCAACGCAAATGCACAGCAAACTCAAGAGATCTTCATATTTTTCTGGTATCATCTCTAAATCTTTCCGCAAATATTGTCTTAGTTATTGGATCCCAATTTGCCCTTCAACTTCGTTAGCAAACGTAAAAAAGACAATCAAGCTCAGGCGGAACCTTGTAACTCATTTGCAGCGTTCTTTTTACAAATTAATAACATGTATGCCACTGATTTTTTTATTTGACGCCACGATACACGGATATAGCATGAATAAAATCCCTTCAACGAGAAATCCAAATTGATTAAACGCAAACCGGTTTGAATTGTCCGAAAGTTATGATTAATGTGAATACCTCGAAGTAACATGTGCCTTTTTTGGATATGACGAAACTCGTATGTATCAGTCGGGAAAACGCATGCCGGTTCGTAATTAATTGAATATTCGTTGATTGTTTTACAGGAGGGACATGCTGGCTAAATGTCAATAAGAATGGAAAATGTTCTGCACTGGTCCAAATGGGATCGACGAGAGAGAATTGCTGTGGAAGTGGGATACTGGCCAAGTCTGCAACCGCCGCCTATAGTGACGGTGACCTAAGTTCCAGCAGCATTTTCATTATGCACATTCAAGGAGGCATCCAGTGCAGCAGATGCAAGGGTGAGTCCTCAATTTCCTAGTTCAAATCCTTACAACTTGTAATTAAACACTTCAAATACTCTTTGTTCCAGAGACTTGTGAGAACGTGAAATGCCCTGAAAATAAAAAATGCGCAGTGAGAAAGGGGCATCCGAAGTGCGTCTGCTCTCCAAACTGTGCGTCCTACCGTCTTCAAAATGGACTTGAACACAGTCGCGGTGCAGTTTGTGGGACTGACGGGCTGACGTATAAGAACGTATGCCGGCTACTCAAAAGATCTTGTCGCCAGAAATTGTTAATCTCAGTAGCATACACTGGTCCCTGCAAAGGTAAATAAATGCAACACCGAAACGCGTTGCCCGACAACGGAGGATTCTTAAATTAACCACTTTATTTGAATTCAGTGACGTGCTCCAACTTGAACTGCCCAGGGAATAAGCAGTGCTTGGTGGACCAGAACATGATCCCACACTGTGTCAATTGTTTGGAAAGAAAATGCATCACCCACCAGGACCACGAGAAAGGATTGGAATTGGCACAACCAAAATTTGTTTGCGGAGTCGACGGACTGACCTATCCCTCTGTCTGCCATATCCGACAAGCAGCTTGTCAAAAGGGCAAGGCGATTCCCATTGCATACAACGCCCAGTGCAAGAGTAAGTTCGTTGTTTGTGTTTATATTTAAAGACAGACAATAGAGGATGTCTGCCAGGCTTAAAAGTCCTTGTGTTGAGCATTCCTTAATAATGAATGGAAGATTTTCATAGCATTCTAAAACGCCAACTGGCTAATAATTGAATGACAAGGGAACTAACAAATCCAGAAAGTTATGACCGGTTTAATAGCATCCTGCCATTCTCCGCATTTTACAGCATATTACAGTTATATTTATGTAGATACTCCACGATGGTGGGAAAGCAGATTTTATGCTCATGAAAGCTGTTACGTATTTTACGCAAAGTTGTCTGAGGGGAATCTTAGTAAACAACTTTCCAGCAGCCTTTTAAGCCAAGCCCTTGTTTTGATATTTCAATCCTAATTAAATCTCCCAGAGACTATAATAACTTTGCGGCGTAGTAGGATTATGAGGGTAAGAACACCAGCGCGGATTGTGATACAGCGCAGTGCAGTACCTTATGTCAGACCTTGAAAACAAAAGCTAAAATATAATGCATAAAAGATTGTTCTTTTTTGAATTGCAGAAAAGGCGACTTGCGCAACCATTCAATGCTCCGAAGGTCAATCCTGCTTGACTGGAGTATTATCCGGGAAGCCGAGATGTGTGACGTGTTCCAGGAAACGATGGTGCAAGAAATACCAACGCCACCAAGTCACTGGACCGATTTGTTCAAATAATGGCAAGACATATAAGAATTGGTGCGACATGATGGATGACGCTTGTAATAGTGGATTTGCTCTGGATACGAAGCACTTTGGACAATGCAAAGCTAAGGACAGACTCAAAAACAAGCTGGACGTGGATTATTAATGTAGAGGTGAAGGTTAAAAAACAGTAAGGAGGAAGCGAAAGCACAACTGCTGGATTATAGCAAGCGTTGTTCACAATGTCAGTATTCATCTGCTTTTGAACGTTATCTTGAAAGATTTAAAAAAAATTCCTTATTAAGTACAACCATTTGTTCCTTTATTAGAATTTTAAAAACTCTCATTTGTTAATATTAAGAGCAACAATGGAAGAATTACGCTGATTACATGGTCAGTTTTCCTACATCCTGCTCAACATCCTCCTCTAATAGCTCTCTTTACAATTATAATTTATCCATCCCATCATTGCTGTTCAATTTTTAGTGAGCAATGAATTATTTTTTTGTATGCTTCTTTTCGTACAATTAAAATTAGAGAAGTTAAGTTAGAAGTTTAAGAAGTCAAAAAGACAGGGAGGAAAGAATCACTAGAGATCGAGACTGACTACTGGACTGACTGGGTGGGTGGTGCGTAGTATTTACACATAAATATTTACACGAGAGGTTTGAAATTCAATTCTCCCGAACTTTTTATTTGAAAAGATCCAGAAACTAAAAAAAAAGTCCATTAGGGAACGAGCAAACGTTCCGGAGTTTAAACCACTCGTTTCCGCCATTGCCCCGAAGAGGGATTATCATCAGAAATTAAGAACGCGCCATTTAATAAATGTTAGGGGAATTTGTAACCCGGCAGTGAGGTATCAGCTCAAAAATTAACCTGAAATAAATAGTATGGATTTCAACTTAAGATATTCCTTTCCTTGCGCGGCACAAGTGGTGACAGGGTATACGAAGTGACAGGACTCGGTATTCAGCAGCGGAATTTTGACAACTTGGAAAAAATTAAGTATAATAATTGCCCCCGACACGCCTTCTACCGAATAACGTGATATAAAATCTAAATACTACTCGTTCAGAGGTAGATTTGGATTTTTCCTTTCCTTTGCCGGTCCTTCGCGTCCTTCAATCTCGATTGACTCGTAAATCCACCGTCGGTTTTGCCTGGAACAAAGATTGTTTATTAACTTCAATTTGCCAATCTCCAGTTTTCGAATTCAAATAAAATCCGAGCCAACTTTCTGGTTTAAATACCTGCACTCGTGCCCACATCGCTCATCTCCACACTTTTTGCATGGAAAGTGACAGCCTGGACATTCTGGAAGAAGACAATCGCAGCCATCAAAGTTCTGGGCGTTTATTTGAGGTCGCCCTTGCCCATCCATGACGTAGCGTTTTCTTGAAACAAAAAAAACGAATGTATAACGTAGTTAATGCATATATTTTGAATACTATTCGGAGTATGCGGCACTATGGATCCTCACTTTTTCTTTTGTTCAATCCTCTTGCTGGGATCAAAATCGTTCATAAATTTGAGTTCTTCCCGAAGAACTTTATCAGTCCGTCTCTACAAGCGGAAAGAAATTGGATTGAGAGACCAGGGTAAAGTTTAACGTTGATCCCATTCTTACCCCGGCTCCCGGCGCTGATACTCCATCATCCGTTGACGTCGCATAGCTGTTGTTGGCCATAGGCGTGAGGACAGGAGCGAATTAAATTGGTATACTAATTGAAACTTGTAAATTAATATTTTATTCAGAAAACTTACTACAGTAAAAACCGTAAACAAACTTTTCGGATTTGAAAGGGAGAAAGTGGTGAAGCGGGAAACTTCAAAATTTTTAGAAGTGTTGGAAGAGGATGGATGGGGGTGGGTTGGTGGCTTTTGGTAGAGTGAGTCCCAAACCAGAAGAGGAAGAAAAGGTCAAGTCTTTGTGTCTGTCTTGTAAAGTTTCTCATTTTTTGATTTGTTTTCTCTGAAGAGTCTACAATTGAATTAATTTATACCAGATTATTCGAGTCCTCACAGGATGGCTGACAACGACATGGAGACTTCGGGTTCAACGGATGAAGGATCTGCAGCAGCCGTTGCGGTAAGATTACCAGAAAATTAAAATTTATAGGCTGAGTGATGGTATGGTCCCGTTGCTTTGTCGATATGATATGAGACACTCCCACACAAAACGTCCAGTTCCTTCCAGTACTTCGACGTCCAGTCCAGACCTCCAGTCCCTTCCTTGCTCCGCTAATTCTCCTGTTCCAATTCCTGATCCCTTTCCTTGTCACCTCCTTCCTGTTCCTGTTCCTCCTATTTGACAAAAACTGCTAAAGATCGGCGTCACT
>JAQIWD010001250.1:0-13387 GCA_034694825.1 Anurida granaria
AGTGATTTATTATAATAGAAGATTGTACATTGTGAAAACTATGAAAATTCTAAATGCGAAAAGCCGAATTGGGAAAAGTGGCAACAGTGGCAGCAATTTTTTTTTGTTGACATTTTGTCAACTCAGCAAGAAGGTTCCGTTGACCTTTCGTCATCATGATCGGCCATCGCTATTTTCAAAACAATTGCCCTTGCAAGGGTTAAGCTGGGAATGAGATTCTGAGGCTCGATTTCAATGATAGGGAATCTGTGATTTTAAGTAGACCCTACCAACAACATCCTCCACTGGAATTCGTGAGTTTTATGATTATGATCCGTCTCTCTCCAAGTGAATTTATGCAATAGGGAGAAAGTACCTTGGGCTTAAACGGGAAGAAAGCAGATTGAGTGGAATAGGCTGGAGAACCAATAAACGTAAATCCTAGGCAGGGCGCGGGCAGAGCAGAGTGGAATTTAATTATTGTTCTCCGTGACTAGAACCCTGGTTGACCGCTGACCCCTCAGGCTTCTTTATTTTACAAATATGTGGCAAAGTAAGGAGAATAGGAAGAACGACGATGCCCCGATGTGAGATTCAGTTTCTTCCTTTATTCGTTCGCACGCTGTATCTCTGTCTCCATTTCATTTCGATACTTCGCTTGATTTGGGCGGGGGTGTATAGCGTCATTCCATTGTTACACTCCTGAATGACGTCCTTCAGTTCTTTGTTTCGTTTAGCCGGAATGGAATGCTGGGTTAAGCTGTACGTATAAGACGGTTCAGCAATTCAGGATTTTTGATATTGATATATTCCCCTTGCTAAATACATGGAGATGGATATTAATTTGTTAGCTATGATTTCTAAATCCAGAATCAGAGTGTAACCTCATCCGTTCTTCGCGTCCAGGTTCAATTCAATTAAAGTACGACTGCACAAGTGTTCTTTACTCCTTAGAATTTCTTTGAGTGAAAGGGAAATGGAGTCCAAGTGAAAGTGGAGAATATTAATAATACGTGCGTCGAATGCCAAGGAGGAGCATTGATTGGTGTTCAAGATTTCGCAGCACTCATTCCAGCACCGCCAACGTCAACAATCCCCCAGTCTCCCTCGTCGTCAAAGGGAAGAAAGAGCACCATCGCAAAGGCAATAGTTGACTCAGGAGGATCTCCATAGTTCGACATGCACAGCGTACTGCCATCTAACCTATGATGCTTCACTGACTTAATTATACTAGACGTTAACGAGCGACCAAGTGCACGCTCGACTTTTTTACTGTACTTACTGTACTTTTATACCTTAACCTAACCTAACCAAACGTTTGGTTAGGTTAGGTTAAGGAAAAAAATGCCCAAGTCGAGCGTGCTCTTGGTCGCTCGTTAACGTTTACTCTTAATTATAACTTTCTTCAAAATTAAGATTATGCAGATTCATGGGAGTGAGGAGATATTGCCAAAGGTTATACCCGTGCAAAAGAGGTTTATAATCATATTACGTACGACACATTGTACAAGCTGAATGAGCCTAATTAATAAATTCTGTATTAAACTTAATTAAGGGAATATTACATTAAAACCATTTTATGAGGGAGTTTTCGTAATTAATTTTTATTGCGATCGATGGGTATTTGTTATTGATAGGATGACGGTTAAAATATATAATTGTCGAATGGAGTATGCGGAATATATTCTTAAGTATTATTGACAATTAATACGTCGACCTTTGCGCTTAGTTCTTATGGGGCAAAAGGGGAGGGGTAACCTGTCAACAGGGATGCTGCAGGATCATTTAGAAGAAGCCAAAAAAAGTTCCCGGAGAAAACTACCTAAATTTTAGACCTAGTTTCCCCTTCCTCCCTCGTCCCTCCTTGTGAATCAGTGCCTGCCTCCTCCCAACGCATAAATCATCATCACCATCACCATCCTCTTCATTTCCAGCCTCTTCGACCTGATCTATCTTAACCAACGTCTACTTTCTACTCATTCCTTGTCCCTTACTTTACCTAAAGATTGGGACTGGGAGTGGTGAAATTGGTAATAGCCTCATTTCTCCTCACTTTCACTCTGGCGCTTCCTTCCCCACTACTTAACTAGGAATAAAAAGAGCTGACAATTCCACTGAATCAGTACTACATAATGAATGGACTCTATTTAGTAGTTCCTTCCACTTCAAGACACTTAAGGGCAATTTTCAGGCTCAACTAATTACTTTCTGATTGTTAGCACAAGTTTCAATCCAATAAATAAGGTAAAATTATCCCGAAAATCTAAACCATTTGAAACATCAATTATGTAAATACTTTGGCAAGTTTGGAATACAAGGGTTGGTCGGAAACAACTAGAAATATCACCCGGATTGCACGTTGTCCCTACCATACAATTCTCCTGGACCATAAATAAATACCAGGATCTCGAGTTAATAACAATTTGTCGAATAGATTAAAGTGGCATCATTGGTTGGTTTGAAGAATCCTGCCGATCTGATGCTAACCTCCCCCTCTTAAGGTTTATGGTTCAAAATATCCTTCAGAATTGAATTGCTCCGATCTGCCTGGTTCAGGACCGGGAGTGACATGGATATTTCCGGCACGTTGCTGCTGCGACTCATTGAACTTCCATCAGTAGTTGAACTTCCTCCTGCCAAGGGACTTTCTCTTCCAGCTGAACTCGGTGGCGACGTCATGATCGGAGTAGGAGAGCCAGTGGACTGAAAAATGAAAATTGACATTTGTAACTTGATTAAGATTCTCTGGTTTTATCCTCTCTATGCTCTTTCACACTCGTAAATAATCTATGACACCAGTGATATACTTTCCGCTGGAGAAAAGTTTAAAATAGCAGAGAGTAAAAGCCAAAAGTGAGAGACCAAGGAAAAGGAGCAGAAGATAAAAGTGAGGAAAAACTGTGTTCTGTGTCACTCAATTTTATGTCCTCTTTCCTTTCTCCAGTCGCACATCCTGAATAACTTACTCGGGAATCGTTTCTCCTCGTTATTTCGTCAACGGTCATCCGGAGCTCCACCTTTGGTTTTGACTCAGTCTCCAGGAAGTTAATAAACGCTTCAGAGAGGGACTATAAAGGGACAAGGGAAACAACAATTGAATGAATTCACCTTTTATGACACTAGAATTGAATTTGTCACTTGGGCTTCGCCTGCTTACTTGTTTTTCCTTCTCGGAAGTAGACGAGGATGCCCGTCGGCCAAACTGCCATAATGAGAATCCGGATTCGAGCCCAGTCTTCTGACGATCCTCTCGGTTAAAGTCCAGAACTGTTGCTAGGAGACGCAGGACTTCACCTCTCTTGTCGTCAGGGGTGGAGAAATAGCCAACTATCAAATTCTTTATCAAGTACCTGAAAAAACAAAGGAAAAATGTTCTGTCAGCGATGGCAAGGGTATCAGTGTTAATGGGAGTGGAGATGATGACAATGGGATAATTCTAGAACTCCTTGGAATTTTGGTGGTGATGGTGTTGATCAATCACAAGGACAAACAAAAGCCTTGTCACCGCCACTATACTATCATCAAGCGGGTCCAAGTAAATATGGCATCACAGAATCCTTTGTGGCTGACAACCTACCTAAGGAGTACCCAGTTTCATCTTACATCTACCGTATATTTTTCTCTCTGAAGACAAAATTAGTGAGGTAGAGAATCTAGAGACGAGATCTATTCCACTTCCACTTTCTCCATGAAAATGGAGGATGACAAGGGAGAACTGTAATCTCTGACTATCAATCAATCCTTCGAAGCATATCACTTTAATTCCAAAGCCGCTCATCATCACAAACGCAGTTCTTATGTACCCCGTAGTTACTAAGGAAGGAGTAGTCGAAAGGATAGGACGCATCTACCGATCTGCCCATCATAGGCAGTTTCGGTTTTAAGTCTTCCACTTTGATGGAAGATTTTAATACCCAAACTCCCACATTCCCACGGGCTTACAACCTCCAATTTCCAACAGTTGATCATCATCGTCCTACAAGAGCCAAGATGGAAACGGATTTTAGATTTACTCCCTTCCTGCCCAAACTTTGTAAAAATAGCAGTCACAAAAAAGGGATGATGGGACATTAGGAAGTTAGTAACTATCACTTCCCCGGAAATGCTCAATGCGGCTAAAACTTGCGTACAAGTTCTTTTTGTCATGCTCGTATTCCTTGTCCCAGTACAATATCTGCTAAAGGTAAAGAATCTGGAAAGCCTTTTGTTCATCTCCCAGGAGGAAATGCAAAGAGCAAATTTTATGCCCCATGTCCCATACTTAAGACTCACAGGAGATCCCTACTTTTGAGAAAGTTCCAGTTATTTTAACCCTAAAGTTACCATCCGGAGTCATGTACTCCGTTGTTGCCATCCTCCTTCCAGAATGCTCCAGTTTTATGCCGACTTTGAGTTTTCACTTGACTTTCTCGTGTGCCTGGGCGCACGAACCGACCGACCGGGGAGTAAAGGACGCTCGGCCTACATACACTTAAAGTTTTCCGTTTCCAAATTATTTTTTTTCTACTTTTCTCTTCTGTCATTACGCGTTCATATCAAGGTAAGAATGAAGAAAAAAGGAAGAAGATGAAGGTAAGGAGGGAAGACGGGCGGCAAAAAATGAGAAATGTGGAAAGCCTATTTTTCATATCCCATTTTCTCTGAAACCATTTCCACTTTCTCCTCCACTGCCACTCAAGGCTCACCTTTTTAAGTTGCATCAACCCACCTCCTTCTGTTGTCCTTTTCCCACAGTAGCCGAACCAACCAGCAGAATACAAAAGACAAGACAATATTTTCATTTTCCATTTTAGAACAAAGGGGACACAGTTGTCTACCTTCTTAACCCCTTTTCAGTTCTCAGAGTTTACAGTTACGAGCCGCCAAGGAACGCTTCTCCAGAATTTAATGGGAAATGAAAAGGGAAGATCTCAGGAAAAGGCCAATTACTCACAGAGTTTACGTTGGTTTCCTTCCTCTAATCTTAACTTATAACGAGATCAATTTGCTTTCTCTTCCACATCTGCACCGCAGCAGGAGGGAAGACTAACAACAACAGAAACAGACTACTGGCGGTATAAGCCTGGTTTGTGTAAATTCTATACAAATCTTCCAACAAAAGGAATCATAACACGCAAGATTAACCCTTGATTTCAGCATTGTTGAGAAACTGGCGAAGGCATTACACGGAAAATAAAATGTAAAAACTATGCTAAAATTTATTGAATTGCGTCTACCGGAGGAAGTGATGCGTTAATACCAAAATTCCAAAAATTGCCTTGAAGGATGCGAATCATATTTATGAATTGAAAATTATAAAATATATTAAAATAAAACTATAACCCAAGGCAGACTTACCGATCAATTTTCCCATCCAGATTATTTGCAACTTCGTCCATTTTAGATTTGAGCTTCAGCAATTCCGCATCTCTTTCTTGTACTATTCAGAAATGAAGAAGAAAAATACGTAATTATATAAAGCCAGTTCAATTTAGACACAAGGACAGACAAACGTCATTTTCTTTGTAAAATTCTATACTCATAGCGGTACGCGGTCACAAACGCTGGCAAGTACATTTCTAAGGCCCATTTGGATCAAACGGGGCAAATTGGTTAACAAAATTAGCCTGAAAGTATTTCTGAAAAGTTTTTCATCCTATACAAGTAGTAATACCAAAATGTAAGCTAAAACTAAAGTACAACTTAGGATAAGTAACGTCTGTAAGTCCCTGGAAGCAGAGACTGTAATATCAGCAAAACCAAAACTTAAGCTCAACTAATCCTTCATCAATCTGAGGATTTTGAGTAATCCAAGCTTACATTCCACACATGCAGGTTGCAGGGATCTTGGCTCATCTTTTATCCGATGATCTTTTGTTTCCATGCGAGACGAAGCCCGTTCTAGTCCGGATGGGGAAGCATTAGACAGGTACAGGTAGAACAATAAAACTGACACCAGTACCTGACATAATACTCACCACCCAGCAGAACTCAAAACACACGCCTGAAAAGGTCAGAGGGCATAAGGGATCCAATCCATGCTCATTCCGGGAATCATTTTGCTTCTCATGCTTCTGAACTTAAATTAGCAGAAATAATTTTCATAATTAACCATAATTAATTTTAAATCATAATTAACCTATGCCGCCAAGGCTATGTTTATAATATTCAAAAATTGGTCTAAATTTCAATGTTAGTCGCTTTTTGGAAATTTTGACCGTTTGTAGAACCTGAGGAGCTAAATTTATAATTACTTACTTAATGGGAACCTTTTTAGTCTACCTTTTTAGTCTATCATTTTAGCAACTTTATTTCCTAATGAGGAGGCACTAAAAGAAAATGCCATTCAAAATTGTATAATTAAGCCTTTGGAGAAATCAAGAATAATTTGGGGCTAAAAAGAATGTCATCCAGGCGTGTGATGGGTCGGAAATTTGGCAAAAAACATTCGGGCAAAGTATATGGACTATTTAAAAGCCCCCATTCCTTATCGTCCAGCTTCTGTTTGCGGGAAGGATGATGAGCTACTGCATAATTGAGGAAGAACGGGACGTCTTAATTACTAACCTCAAAAGCGGAATAAAGTCTTCACTTTCTCCAGTCTAAATTATTAAGACGTACTTTTTCTTGCAGGTTGAGGAAATCTAACAAACATTCTCCAGGGTTCACAACTAGAGGGCCACATCAGAATTTCATATCCCTCTCAATTATTCAAAACTGAGAAAGTCTGAGCTAAAGGGGGAACCAATCGTCCATGTAATATTTTTAGCAAAACTATGAAATGTGGAATCAATAAAAACAAGGCGAATGATACTTCCAAGTCCCAGTCCAGGCCCGACCCCACATTTTAATATTTAAAAAAATATTAAAACGGATTCCCAGGAATATGATTTCCCTAAAATGCTTTCTCCCAAAACTCATGCAGCAGTAAGTGAGGGCGTTGTTGTCGAGTTCTTAAAACTCCGTAAACATGATTCCTCAATTTCATGAATACACAACGTATTAATGACCCACGGGAACAAACATGAACATATTTTGAAGTTAACGTCAGGAATTGTCCACTGAAGCCAATTCTTTAAAATTTCGCCGCAATATGCCTTGTTTACGTTATAAGCGATTTGATGCTCTTGTCTCTTTTGTATCAAAATGGAAACACGGCTTAAGGCCAACAGAAACTTTAGAATCCTCCATTTTTTCGATACTAAATTTTATACAGGACCATCCGTCAGAATTCCCATCCCAAGTGGGTTCTATTTGAAGGACGTTCTCCCAGAAATCTATGGTTGTCTCAACAGAGTACTTGAATCGGACTTGTCAATTAATCAAACCAATTTCACGCCACTTCAAAACATTTATTGATCCATAACAGAAATCCCAACAAACAACTTTAGACTCTATAAAGATATGCAGCATCCACAAACCTTCCCAATTCTTAACCTAAGCGTAAGAAAGGAAAGAAGAAAAGAATAATTTTACATCGATCAGAGGGAAGAAGGAGAAAGACAAGAATAGAAATTTAAAAGCGTTTCAATTTCCAGGGTTATAACAATGAAGAGGAATAATTAAATTAAATTAGTAAAAGTCTTCGAAGTGGGGAAATAAGAAGAATAGAAAGGCGGAGACTTCTTATTCTAGTCACTCACTACAACTACTACTTTCCCTAAGACACTCCTAATGAGTCCATTCCAGAAGCAGAAGGGAATAAGGAGGATGCGGAGAGCGTTATTAGAAGTTTTAACGTTGGCGTAGGATGTTTTTAGCAGCCAAGAAGAATTGCATTAGCCGTGGGCCAAATCTCACTAAGCAACCCGAGAACTTTCCCAAAATTTCCCCAGGAAAAGACCCGTCTCTGAGTTACCAAATGAGATTAGTCCAAGCAACTAATAATATAAAATGAGGCACACAGCCACCCCAGGCACACAGACCCCATTGTCTTCAACAATAAAATTTTGGGCCCTTTAGTTTTAAGTTGTTGATAGGAAGGCACCGGAACCAAGACTGACTTTACCAAAAACTAAATTGTCTATAAATAAGTATTTAGACCTAAAGGTGGCCAGGGACAGGGAGGGCTCCTTTCCCTACGGAATCATTCCAAAACCCCCTGGAAATTTTTGATTGACCATTTCGAATATATGATACCTGGCGGGGACAGACATGGTTCGGGTAACTGTCGAACTTGCGCTCCCTTCCCGTTCGACGATGGCTGCCCACCCCCTGTCGATCGTTTAAAAATTGCAATTTGATTTCCTTGAAACTGGAAAACTGGAGGAACCGAGGAAATTTCCATTTCTCCCAGGTATTATAATGAACATAATAAATTATTCTTAAGTGGGTAGGTTCAAGGGGTTTCAAATATTCAGGCACTTAAAATGTGGTATATGGCAGGGAGGGAGAAAGTTCAACAGCAACCCCTTTCCCTGAAACCTAACCCACCCGAAACCCAAGTCCGGAAAAAAGATTTAAATGGAAATGGACAACCCTCAAGTGAACAAAAGTGGAAAGGAAGAGGCAATTGAACTATGTTAAATACCCTAAAGATTAAATAACAGCGCGGCATTACTTACTAGGAAAAAGGTCATAGGTCACCACGCCGCAAAAGCAGTCGAGCAAAAGGAACTCAGATAAATCACAAACATAAAATGAATCAGAAGAAGCAAGAAACTGAAGAAAATCCTTGTTTTTCTGAACAAAAAAGGGAAGGCAGAAAACACTCGTAACTTGCTCAGAAATTCTAAAATTGGAGTAGGAAACGTTAAAACAAGAAGCACTTGAGCAACAACGGAAGAAAAAAATATCACAAAAAGGATTTTTCTGACGTTTAGTCAAATTGTCTCGAAACTTTTATACAGTAATATCTTTAAAATGAATTTACCAACCACTTAGGCAGCAGAGGTAAAGGCAAATAATGAAACCATGGATTACTAGTCAAATAGTTTCAAGTTAAGTTGGTCCTTTTAGTTGCCCATTCTACCACTAAAGAACAAGAGGAGAAAGTTGGTCCTTACTTTACCATGGTCGTCTTGTTTTCTCTCAAACAAAGATTAACTTTCAACATAAAATAATAAGATAAGGGAGACAAACGGAACAACAGGGGATTTCACAACCTCGCAAATAATAATAAGATAATTAAAGCTAAGTTGACTCATGCCTTAAATAATAAGTTAACAAGAAAAGCTTGTAAAAACAAAATTTAAAGTAATGGAACGTACGTTTGACCAACAAATGGTGCAAAATAATGAGGCATTTAATATTTGACTGGGCCATACCAGAAAGTAACTTGGATCTCAACGTCTCATTAAGAACTCTTGGCCCAAATTACCAACTGATATTTCTCAGTCGAATACACAAAAATGCAGGAAGGTAATAACCGCAAAACTTAAAAGTTTACTCAGATGACCCATGCACCACCTCCCAAGTTCTAAATGCCCGAGAGGAACTTTTCCTTAGGGTTAATTAAGATTAAACCTCTCACTTCAGCCCCTGAGAGAAAGGCAGGTTGTAAAGACGAAAAAAAATGGAAGCAAACTTTTAGCATTTTCTCCTCAGTCATGGCGAGGAAGATGCGTCGTGCGGTTTAAGTTTAAAAAATCTCCATTTCCTAACTACAGGGAGGCATTAAGAAAGGCAAAGGCAGAAAGTAGAAAGCCAAGGCAAAGTTTCGTACCTTGTGCTTTAAGCTGTAGAATGGATCTCGTCTTTTCTTCAATCTGTGCATTGAGTTGATGAGCAGCATCCAGGCCAGATTTGGCTCTTTCCAGCAGAACCTCCTCCTTCTCTAATTCTCTTCGCAGCACCTCATTCTTCTGCTCTAATTGGCTCATTTCAAGCCGAAGACGCTTCTCAACGCTACTAACCTCTATTTCCTTCTCTGCAAAAAAAAGAAAGAAAGAAAAAACCAATTTTAGACGACGTTCATTCCAACAGAAGAAAAGCTCCGCCATATTTGGTTCCTTAAGCCTCTCCCACCTTTGCTACCACGACCACTCGCACTCGCATCCTCTCGAAAACGACGCTCGCTTCGCCCATTCCCTCCAGCATTCAAAAAAACTTTGTTTAATTGGATCTCTTTCGGTCTCAAAGTAAGAGAAAGGCGGGAGGAGGGCTCACCTTTTTGAAATGACTCCAGAACAAAATGGAGATTCTGTAACTGTGCATTTAATTTCTGAATCTGATCCTCGAGACCCGAGTTCGCGAGGCGATACGAATTTCGCTCTTGAGTTAACTTTGTAATTTCTTCCCGAACATCCGAACTCCGCTCACTAGAAAATACAGAAAAGAGTAATTAGAATTTTAGGAAAGCATGCTAGGATCATAAGATGGATTCGTTTTCGTTCGCTGGTTGGGATATTATTGCATTAGGAGAAAGGAGACATGTTCGATTTCATTTCCAATAGAACCGAGTTCCGATTATTAAATAGAAACAGTGCCCAAATTTCCCTGGGAGAGTAAATAAGAAAAGTAAATTTTCGGGAAAAAAGGTCATCCTTTAAAATGAAGTAATAACAGGAGGGGAGTCATCGAAGGAACCTGGGAATAATAATCAACCTCGTTTATTATGCATAAGAAGCCCGCCTTTGCAATGTTCTCCAAAATCCACCACCATCACCCATCTAACCGAAAACCTTCGTTTCCTTCCTTCCATCCTTCTTTCTACTGGTCAAAATCGATGGAAAGGAAATCCATTGTTTAAGGAACGACTCTCAATTTTCTTTTTTTTTCGGGGAATTATCTATTCAGAAGTCAGTGCCTGAATACTAGTTCTGGGCCGGAGTTCCTTTCCCTCCGGTGTAAGAATTTTCTGGCTCCGGTGCTCTTTTCAGAATCAGCAAGGAGTAGAAAAGTTAAAAGTAAGAAATCAATCAATAGACGCTCTGCTGCTACTGTAGCTACACTATAAGAGAGGGATGCCCCTCAACACTGTCCTCTGCTTTCCCCTTAACTCCTTTCCTTCTGCACTAGTAGAGGCATGCAGCCAGGAGAGGTGAAAGTTGAGAAGTAGGTTACGCTTATGCCGTCTCCTTTCCTCTCGTGGAGCAAGTGAGCACTTTCTCTTAAATCCTCCGAAACGAGTACCCACCAAAAGTGGGGGTGGTGGTGCTTCGGCTTTGGAGGACTCATCAGGGAAAAAAAAGTGAGTGGCTACCAGTACATCGTACTCGGTGAAGGAAAATCAATACGGAATAGGAAATATGGATAGAAAAGATAGTAGAAGGGACTTTTACTTTTGTTGTAATGTCCGCGTGAGCTCATTTTTGAGTTGGGTAAGTTGGATTTGGAGTTGTTCTTCCCTCTTTTCACTTAGTAGAGCCTCGCCTGTCGTTTGTTCCTCTAAATCTACAAGATGACTCCGGAGACGTCCTAAATCCAACTCCAGTCTCCTAATACGACCTTCCCTTTCCTCCAACTGTCAAATTCATAAAAACAATTAAGTTAAGTCAAGCAAATCAGAAAAGAATGCCACTGAAAGCCTAGCCAGCGACGAGAATTCCTTTTTGATAGTTACGCGCTTGTGAAACTCGCTCTCGTTCTCCTTCCCGTATGTCTGGGAAGAGAAATTAGTATAACTTATCACGCATTTTATATTTGAAATATTTAGTTAATATAATGGGGAAAGGTTATGTTACTGGCTGGCGTAGTTAGGAGGACATAATGCTAGGCAAACAATTCTTACTTTAGTTATTAACTCTCCTTCATCTTGATTCCACTTTTCTGCCCTGGCTTGAAGTAGTGCCAATTCATTCGCTTGAATTGATGAAAGCGATCCTGTTACCGGTTCCCTGTCACTCGTAGGCTCTTCCAGCTCATCATCCACTTCTGTCTGCGTTGAACAGTTGGAGGAGAACGTGGTGGTAGCAGGACTAGGTGTACCCTTCCTTCGAGCCTGACTGCTACCTCCTGACCCGCTCCCGCCGCCAAAGGCATCCTCATAGATCAAGTCGGAAGAAGAATCGCATCGATGAGCCTCGTCTTCACTACGATCCTCCTCCAGTATCGTCTCCAAACCAAATGAATCAATTTTCGGTGGAAAAAATGGTTCATTGAAGAGATCGATTATGTTAGAATTGGAAGAATGAGGGGATTGGTCAGAATAGAGGGGTATGGATGGGCCTTCGTGGCTACTGCCATTGGAATGTCCAAGAGGAATACTTAGTTTGGTGACTGCTCTTTCTAGCGTTGCTTTCTTGTCTACCAAATCCTTCCAGAGAAAAGATATTTCTTTGATTCGGGACAGGATTAAGGCATTTCCGTCGTCATTCATTGGATCATGTTGGAGAGGCAGGGGCTTAAAGATTGATTGCCCATCCAGGTGGAATTCTGATCCAAGGAGTCCTGATATGTCTCCAATGAATTTGGCATTGCTCTCCTCCGCTTGGTCAGCCTCTCTCTGAAGGTTCATTAACTCATTCCGGATGATGTAGAGGTCATTTTGATACGAGCTGCAGCGTTCTTCCAGCTCCTGGAAATAAACAAAACGTTCTTGTATAAATGTTGCATTTGGCCATTGGATTCCAATGAATTTGTATTAGCTTACCCTGACAGACAACTCGTCATAGCTCTGGCTCTGACTCTCCGTGTCCGTGGATGCATCTAACTTCTGTACATGTCCCAAGCTCTGCTCCGACTGCTGCTCTTCCAATGGATTCGGTGGGCATTCTCCTGCCTCCTTTTCTTTGGCTTCACCTCCGTCATTTCGGTCCGATCCAACAACGTGCTATTAAGAGAAAATCATAAATTTTGTAAATTAGATATAAGAACAAGAATTAAAGCAGTGTCATTAAAAACGAAAGCTAAACCCCAACTACCAAAGTTCCCATATCCTATTACCCAAGAATGCTTTCCATCCCTCATGCTACGACAATGGCAGCCAACCACCGCAGCACTGCTCCTTTTGGGCGGTTGGAAACCATTAAATTGAAATTCAATATGGATCCCTCTTAAACATTAAACTGTTTAGTCAGTCAGACTCGTAAAAAATTATTCTCCATCCATATGAGCACGGAATGCAAGTCATAAAATGAACAAGTGTCGGCTTGGTCTATTCAGTTCGTATTATCGTATTAATTACAATATGCAATAATTATTCGCACAATTCTACCAAATGGAAATCCCGAAATTCCATTTTCAAAAATAACCCTGCAGAATTCAAAATCAAAAAACGATGCTGCAAATCCAACTTCCTTCCTTCGCGAGCACTTTATGGTGAATTTAACGACGCATGCAGTTTACAAGTGCCTTTTATTACATCCACGTCCACCTACACCCTGTTTCTAATGAAACCTTTTCGCAATCATATATTTCCAAAATTATTCCATTCCTTCACCTTTCACAAAAATGGCGTGGGAAAGACTTCGCAAACTCCTGGCAGGCTTAAATGCAAAAAGCACGTTGGAATGTCTTCTAAGATTCCGAGATTAATATCTGGCCATAA
>JAQIWD010001251.1:0-13385 GCA_034694825.1 Anurida granaria
ATTATGAGGTTTGCGGACAGCAAGAAAGGGAGGTGTGGCTTTCTCGGAAAAACACACCCGCTCTCCCATGGTCTATTGATTCTTGGATTCATTCATTTAATTCCTCCAACTGCCTGTGACAGTCGGATTACGTTTACTACACGTGAGTTGCGTAACGTCAACAAGTTAAAACAAGAAGGTCAAGGCCATACTTCCGAAATTCTCCCCGCCCGCACCCAGCTAATGGACCCATGGACATCGTCAACTGAGAGTGACATTGAAGGAGGTCTCATCCAGAACTTAATTAGCCCCACATCAACTACTTCCAGTAATTTTGAAGACAACTTCAACGCCGCCACTACCACCCACCGAATATCCCCAAGGGGGAGCAAAGGCTTTGAGAAATTACCAGACTCTGAAGACTACTTGGCAGGATTAGGTAAATCAACGCTCAAGGAACTGATTCTTAATGCCTATTGGCGCGTGCTGACCGTGTCTTGTTTTTATTTCCAGAGAGAAAGCTACAGAGAGTCCAGCGAGGACCAGAAGAAGGAAAGGCCAAGGCCAAGGATATTCTGAGATCACTGGAAGAGAGTCGGGAGTCTTGCATGTTGGGTCTTTTGTCTGGCCAGGGGGATTTTAACGTCCAGGTGTCAAGTTTTGATGAGCTCAAGATCAACCCCCTCCTCAAAAAGATCCAACCAGAGAAACAGGCTTTGACTGGAGAGGAATTAATCCAGTTGGTCTCTGCAGATCAGTTGGAATTGGACTCTGGAGAAGAAAAGGGGCAAGAAGGAGAAGAGAAGGATTAGTCAAGACCCACACTTGTGACATTTAATTAGAAGAATAATGGGATTCTGGAACCAACGAACCTTTTGTTTGATTACTGGAGCATCCCGCGGTATCGGGAAGTGCATCGCAGTGGAGTTTGCAAAGAATGTGGGAAGTGGCTCCGTGCTACTCCTCGTGGCTCGATCTGCAGGGGCACTGGAAGAAACCAAGGCTGAAATGCTCAGTAACTCAAATGGGGGCGAGGTCAAGGTCGTCACTGCGGCCATTGACCTTGGATCTACAGAGAGTGGGGATTACTTCCACATGTTGAATTCTGCTCTCATTACCACTGGAACCAAGGCATCTGACTTTGAACTTTCACTCCTCGTCCACAATGCTGGCTCACTTGGTAAGTAATTCAAGCCGTTGGTATTTAATTATACATTTAATTCATG
The DNA here is from genome assembly GCA_034694825.1 of Anurida granaria. Classification (NCBI taxonomy): domain Eukaryota; kingdom Metazoa; phylum Arthropoda; class Collembola; order Poduromorpha; family Neanuridae; genus Anurida; species Anurida granaria. The sequence continues at coordinate 1,206 of JAQIWD010001251.1, forward strand.
ATAAAACAGGCTAATTTTTCTGTTTGTTTCTCCAGGGAACATCAAGTTGAAGATGATTGAGAATGAAAACTTGGCTGAGCTCCGTTCCTACTATGAGTTCAATCTCTTCTCCATGATTCTCCTCACTACGGAATTCTTCAAGGTCTTCAGTGATCCTGCCAAGGAGCGCAGTGTCGTCCAAATCAGTTCCCTCGGGGCAATTCAACCCTTCAAGACGTGGGGTTGCTACTGTGCCGGGAAGGCAGCAAGGGACATGGCCATGCGGAGCATCGCTGCAGAGGACCCTTCCATTACCACCCTCAACTACGCTCCAGGCCCCGTTGAGACGGACATTTATACAGAGGCCATAGACAAAACTGGTGACCCCGAGGTGGCTGCCAACTTTAAAGAAGGGATGGCCGCTGGAACAGTGCTGACCCCACTCCAGACCATCACTAAACTGGTACGAATACTCGGAGAGCGGAAGTACCAGAAGGGAGAGCATGTCGACTACTACGACATTCCAGACTAATTGACCATGTTCATTTTTGTTGCAACTTGAATCTCTTCTACACTAAATTCGATTAAATTCTGCTGACTTTCCATGATTCCAGTAAACGAAGATGTATTAGTCAAAAGAAAAGAGTTGAATTAAGTCAAAGCTTCTATGAACTCAAAATGAAATGAAAGTAAGTCAGCAGTTGTCTCCCTCCCGGAGTATAATGTTGGCCATGGCGATTCGTGAAATGAGAGCTGGAGTCTTGTCAGGGGTGAGGACGTTTGACCAGGCAGCCGTTAAGGTGTCATATGTCATCCGATACCCCTTCTCCCCAACCCAGTTGGAGTACTTGTTGTACACTTCAGCGGGAACTCGTACGGTGAAGATAAACGTTGCCTCAGTTTCATACGCCTGGAACATTACAAAATTCAATTAGTTATAGCATAGTTTCAATTTTCAGGGTCAAAGGTCAAGTGGGGCGTACCATGACGTTGTCGGTGAAAGCATGGAGTAGCATCAACATCTCATATGATTGGATCTCCTCCAGATTGTGGACAAAGACGCTCTTCCCTCCTTCATACGTGAAATAACTCTTCAGTTCGGCATGGATCGTACCAAGGTCAGGCGTCTCCAGGAGGTCAGCCAGAGTAAGTTCCTGTGGGTTGACCTGGTGGGAGGGTCCAGTGAATATCCGGTTGATCCCTTTGGCCAACTTCCGAGCAAAGCAGGATGGGAATCCTGTCGAGTGGAGGTTTGGTGGAATTAGGATGATGACCCCAGCGGGGCGTGACTCTTGACCCGTCAGCGTATCTCCAATGGTTGCCAGGAGCTGGACAAATGTCTCCCGCGGTTGGTTAGGAAATTCAGCCTTGGATTCCTCCAGCATAGCCAGGAGCCGTTCCTTCTTTTCCTTTGGGGATGGTAGGAAGGATTCGGGTGATGTCGGGATGACCCCCTGGAGAAGATTTGGACGGAGTGCCCGGGTGACCTCGAGTAGGAGTGCCTCCAACCTCCCGTAACTTGCGATGAGTCTCTTTTCCCGCTCCTTTCCTTCCTGGGCCTCTGATTAATTAAATTTACGATTAATGCACTTTTAATTGCAATTATCAATTATGGAATTCATAGACAGGAATGTGCACGGGAACTTACCCAGCTTGTGTAGGTTTTGTAGGTTGATGAGATGCATCTGGTAGTTGTTCATCGTCTCACGCAATTCGGAACGAAATGCACCAAGGTCAGAGGTCAATCCAACAAGTGCGTAGAGGAAAGCCAGAATGAGAGCAATCGTTCCAGGGAGCACAAATTTCGAGAGTCCAGCAAGGGTCAATGGAATTCTTCTGTCTGTCTGGCCCTGGCCCCATGACCCGGGCGTTGGTGGCGGTGCTGGAACGAGGGAGAAAAGCCTGGAGGATGTTCCATTTGTAGTTTGATGGTTGGAGTAACAGGTCTCATTCCCATTGGTCGAATACTGTCCACCGCCGTTACCATTGGTCGAAGGGGGAGAGGGCGGAGTTCCATTTCCGTTCATGTGGAGATTCACAGGGGTTGGTGACCTTGACCTACCCCGCGTGTCCCTGGCTTCGGAGTTTTGGAGACGAGTGACTGCAGGAATCTTTGGTATGACGACCCTTGGCTTCCTTTGGTAGGTTTTGATAGGAGGAGGGGGGTTCATTGCGTCAGGGACTTCCAACTCATCATCGCTGAATACTCCAGGCTCATCTCCCATAATGACCTTTAAACTTGCGAATAAGGTTCAACCTGGAATTCCAATACAAAAAAGAATCAAGGTTCAATCGCTAAAATAAAATCGGAGAATGAGCTTACCAGCGATCGGAGGTCACAATTTTCAAGAGTGTCGGATGCTTCCGACGTTGTTCCTCCGGAGTTTCAACTGGAACTAAACCTCTGGAATGGAGCGGCGTCCTTGCTTCAGTTTACCTTTCCTCTTTTCCTGGAGAAATTAAATTCTAATTTCTTATCTAAAAATGAAAAGGTAGTTGACTGATTCTAAATCCGTACATTCATCATCCTGCAGTTTCTCCATTGATTTGAATGAGAATGATAATCCTGGACATTGAAATCTTATCCATGAGAATTCACATGGGGGATGTCAATGCGCGTCCTTTTTTCCCATTTCCAGGAATTCCATTCCTCAGGGTTTTAGTACATAAATTAATCCCCCTAATCCATTCCCCGTCCGTGCTTTGTCGCCTCATCCCACAACTTATAACTAATGGCAACATTTTAAAAATAGAGAAAGGGATCAAGGGAAGGTCAACCCACCCTTCACTTCTTCCGTCTAAACAAAGGGACACGCACGATTCAAGTCCATTCCTGCATCAACTCTCCTTCAGTTTTTCATCATTGCCCGACTTGTTCTCCACTAGGAGGGTCAAAGGTCGAGGAATTTCCTGCCGTGGACAGAATGGACAAGAGCAACTGGGTCAACCCCTTCCCGAACGTCACCACGCGGAGAAGAGACGCTGGACGGAATGACCTCAGCCAAGCTGGGAATGTCACCAAGACCGCTTCGGTCCCAGGACGAGGTCATAACTACGAGAGTAACATTCCACCGGTGACTACTCAACCCCGTCACCCAGCCCAGGGTCAGGAGCACCAGGAGTGTGGGTCAAGCGATGACCACGTCGAGACATGCGAATGTGACCTCCGTGGAGGAAGCGATGGTGGGAGTTGGGTCGTTTTCCTGAGTGTCCTTGCCCTTGCCCTGAGTCTCCTCACTGCCAACCTCCTCATGTCATTCTACTCCCACTATGTCAAGGTCAAGGATGACTGCAGGATCTCTCCAAAGGAAATCAAACAACGTAAGGACTTTACTCTAAAGTAATTTCTTCAGGGATTCAACGTTGTTTTGTTGCATAGGTTTTGATGCACTGGACTACGAGACAAGGGGTCAAATATTTGGTCAACACTTGGCAGTCGACGGAGCGCTGGGTGCCATTTATGGTCACCTGACGGATCCTGAACCCCCCAAGGCTCTCGTCCTCTCCTTCCATGGATCCCTTGGATCAGGGAAGACCTTCTTCTCCCACATCATAGCAAGGAATCTGTTCGAGGGGGGACTCCGAAGTCCCCATGTAAAGGCATTCCTCGGTCCACGACATTTCCTACTGGACCCCATCACCACACAGGAAAACAAAGTGAAACAAAATTAAACAAAATGCAAAAATCGTGATTTAGGACTGGAATAATTGTAGTTTGTTTTCTTTGTTTTCAGGATAAACTCCTTCGATTGGTTGAAAAGTCGATGGGATCCTGTGGGCGGAGTTTGTTCATTTTTGATGAGGCAGACAAGATGCCGCTGAGTGTGCTGGATGCCCTGACCCCCTTCATGGGTCACCAGGGGATTCTGGATGGGGTCGAGTACCGTCGTGGGATCTTCATCTTCATCTCCAACACTGGAGCCCAGCACATCAACAACATCACACTCCAGGCACTTAAGGGAGGAGCCAAGAGAGAGGGTCTCAAACTACAAGACTTCCAGGAAGTATTCTCAAAGGAAGTCAAAGAGACCAAGGGTAAGGTCAAAGGTGGGTTCCGCCTCACACATGGAATTTTAATTTTGGAATGTGATCTGCGCAGATGCAGACGAGAATCCAGGGGAGGAATCTCCACAGCCCCCACCCCCCGTCCCTTGGTCACACCAACTGAGCTTTGTCGTCAGTTCCCTTTGGGAGAGAATCTGGAGTCCATGCAACTGCACGATCCCTGACCAGGCGACCATCCAACCTTCCACTGACCCCGGTGGTCTTTTTGAGAGTGAGGTCAGTGGGCGGGGCCTTATTGACCAGTTCCTCCCTTTCCTGCCGCTCCAAAAGGACCATGTCCTGCTCTGCATCAAGAAGGAACTCAGGAGACGGGACCTTCGCCACCTCACACCAACGTAAGACGCCACAATTAAAATCAAACAAAAGTAGACGCTTAATTTCTTTTGTTTTGTAGGAAAATCTTGGAGGATTTGGACTCTTTTGCATGGACGGACGGAGACCTCTTTGCCAAGGAAGGATGCAAGAATGTTGCCCCGCATGTCTCTCGCTACCTCACCCAGGCTCACCAGAACCTCTTCAAAACCCAAACGTAACTACTCAGGGCCACCAACATTTCCTTGTTAATCTTACTAGTTTTGTACTTTGGAATCTCATTCAATGTGGTGCTCTGAAATCCTAGTTAATCTGACTCCGTTCATGTAATTCATTTCCACTTTTTTAAAATTAAAGTTCAAAGTTCAAATTGCGAGGATCCTTGTGGGTAGATCCTTTGATATTTGATTTATTCCTAATGACCATAACTAAGGATAGTTAGGAATTTCTTGACTTGGCACTTATTTCTTCAGAAGCAGGAGCATGACTCGATGAGAAAAAAAAACAAATGCTGGTTCAATTAAAATCAACTAGTGGAACACAAGGGTCAAACTATCCAAACTCTTAGTCTTAATTGATTAACTTAATTATCCTTCCTAGTCTTCTTTCGTGGCTCCTTAAATTAGGAAAGAGATTTAAGGATAAGAGTTGAGGAGGTTAACCTAAGGTTAGGCTTAGGTTAACCTTAGGAGCCTGGGGTGAGTGGAATTCCAGCATTGGGGAAAGAAAATGAGGTCAAATCCTCCCTACCGAGGTGAGCTGGAGAGAGAGCAGCTTCTAGTCTGGCAGGTGAACTTTGAACTCTTGACCCGTAGAAGGGTCTGCCGAGACAAGTGTCGAGTCCTGAGAAGCTCTCAGCCAACGAGTTTGTCTCATACCAGGAAATGAGCTCCACTATGTTCTTAAAGTAGCGAGATTCCGAGAGACAGTAGAGACTCTCATCACTCGTTGTCAGGATCTTCATGTGCTTCACTTCTCCCTTCCATCTAAATTAACAAGAGATTAATTGATTACTTATTAATTGTATCTATAAATTGAATAATTTATGAATGAATGTTCATTCGGTACTTGAGTGAGAGGGCGTAGGCAGCGTCCGTGATGAGATTGATGGAAGTGACACTCTGGAGAGATCCACGCCCACTCGTCACGACAGGGCGCAGTCGAACTAGGAATGTCCCATTGACTTGGTTCTCTAGGAGACTCTGAGCTCCTTCCCTCTCCATTTCTCCAGCAAACCAAGGGTAGGACTCCAATTGGTTCAGATTCACGTAGTGCTGGGAGGGGATGGAGGTCCGAATCCCATTGGCAGAGCAAGGGGAGTTGAGGTTGTTGAGTCCCTTGATACTAGGAAGGGGAGAAGGACTTGCGTCACATACACTCAGCGTAGGACTCTGGGAATTAAAAAAAACGGTTTACATAAACCTGATGTGATGACATTTGCAGGAGATTAATGTGGGAGCTTACAAGGATCCCACTAGCAGAGTCTTGTGATAGTGATGGAATGGGAAGGAGGAGCGGACGAGGTGGGAGTTCCGGTGGCTGTGCCTGGATGGACCCACACCTTCTCAACAGTGGAATGCACTGACGATGGACAGTGGAGGAACACCGGACACATTTGTAGCCTTGGTAGAAGAGTCCCTTGAGGAGTCGCCGGCACTGGCCGCAGGCATCGCCTCGAACAAAGCTCTGCATCACCATCACATGCTCAGTCAGTCGACTCTCCCTTGGCTGAATGTTATCCCTTCATTCATTAAAATAAATGAATAAAAATTTATACGAATTAATTCATTTGGAGTAAAGTGAGTAAACTGACAGTGCGTCATCAATGGCCTTGATCCATCGTCTCTTTTGTTCCTCTGTGGATGCAAAGATCGTGTAGACGTTCTTCTCCTTGTGATGAACCAAATTCCATCCAAAGGACCAACGTGCCTCCTTGGCTCCCTTCTTGGAAGTCCCCGTGGGTGGGACGTCCTCTACCCTATACTCCTGGAGGCAGAGGGAGTGCTTGTAGCTGTACTGCTCCACCTACAAAATACATGGGGGGATTAAATACGGAACTGAATGGCTGTCATTGAGACTTAAAAAACATTCAAAGCAGAATCTAATTCTAAAAACTCTACTTCTACAGAATTCTATTAGAGTGGACGAGGGACAATGAGACGAGATGAATGGAAGTTGATTTTGGTTTACCCACCCGAAGTAGCTTATCCACCATCTCAAGAGAAGGCAAGAAATTAAATCACAATGGAATTAGTAAATGTATAAATCCCCTCTAACAATGGACAATTTCATTCAATCCGAGGAATTGAATTAATTCAATGAATGGACTTTGGGTAAGGATTATGATAAGAGGCTACTCACCCTAGTGGATTTACAGAAGATCATGACCTTATCAAAGACAAAAACATAACGAGATTTGAGACGATTGTCATCATGACCACGAATACGGAGTTCCCCATCCCTCTGCAAGCGACCATAATCCTTCAACTCCATCCCCTCTGGCATCTTCAGATCATAAATACTCCCCTAATCAAATATTAACAAAACGAATCAATTTACAATTAGTCCTTTGCCTTGTTTAAGTTGTTAATGGGGATTTGACCCCACTGACCTCAATTTGTCGTATGATGGAGAGTGTCTCACTGTCCCTCTTCACTTCGTTTGTAAATTCTGCAATGTCGTCCATGACCTCGTGTGCCTTCTCAATGGAATCATATTCCTCATACCCATGCACTTCCAGTGAAGTCTCATCCAGGAGTTTCTTTAGAAGTAAGTGGTACTTGAGCACCTAAAAAAACCGACACATGTCACCAGAATACAAAAACGGCACACTGGCGGAGTATGAACACTCCAGGCCAAAAAAAATATAATGCATTACCCGTTGCATCGGTACAGACAACAAATCACGCAATTTGAACCTTCCACCATTGGCTTCCTTTTCACATTTCTGGAACAAAAGCAGACAAAAAAAATTGTAATGGAAATCGAGGTTTGCTGGAAGCTTATTATAGAGAGCGGGGATTATTAATAAAGTTTAGTTCTACTTACATGGATTTCTTGATTGAGAGTATCATTTTTGGCTGCGAGTTCCTCGGTGAGGTTTTGTGCTCGGGTGAGATTGGCACAGTAGTCTCCGTAAATGGCCAATTTTTCCTTCCAATTTGTAAAGACATCACCCAGCGTCTTACTCAGAGGGAAGGAGTAGGAAAAGTGTGTGGAAGCAGCAGTAGGGGAAGAGGTCAAGACGCGACTCAGGTCACTCAGGAATCCCGTGTGGATCTCATTCAATTCCTATGAAAACATCATCATAAATTGTAGTTGATCGGTTTCCGAGATCTTCTACCTATAGGTTAATTTAAAGTAACAATTCCTGAACGCTGACCTTAATTCCAAAAAAGATAATGTTGCGATCTTCCTCCTTGAGGAAATTGGAGAGTGGTTTCATAAACTTTCGCTTCAGCATTTGGAGTGCGTCCACATAGTTTGTCTCTGTCTCCAACAATTCTCCCTTTACATAGTCACGCTTCTCTCGGAGGGTCACAGGAGGCTATAAATCCGGACAAATTGCGTTAACTTTGATTGACTTGATAATAAAATTAGGTCAAATAAACTACAGAGAATAAAAAGGAGAGGAGAGAGAAAGGAAGAGACAAGGATAGAATGACCCAAAAGCAAATTAGACCCACCACCATCTATTCTAATTAATCTTTGAAAATGAAAATTAAAGAATTAACAATTGGTTTAGAAAATTAGAATCGCAATGAAATATAATTTTAATGGAATATACTCGAGTGGTGGGTTGTCGCTCGATGTAGCACAGATCCTGGTAAATGTCTTCCTCTGCCTGGACCACCACTGAATAGTAATCCTCAGTCTCACCATTATCATCAGGGCTAATAAGCAAACACAGCAAGGCAACAATCAGCAATCGGGGATTGGAATAAACTCCAAACTTCATTGAGTCAAGAATAAAACCCTCATCGCCAAAAATGGAGGTGGCTTGAACTACTCTTGTGCCAAACGCGCGTCTCTACTCGAGCAAAGGGTCAGGAGGATAGGGAATGCATGGTAAAACCGGGATAAGTAAAGGGAACTAATTTAAAACCCATGCACAATGATGATTAATTTTTGTTTAAAAGACCTTGTGAATGCGGAAAGTAATGTAACAGAGCTCCTCATAAATGGACTCTTCCTTCTCATGGACTCTGGGTGGCAAAAGTATTGAGGGTGTACTGGGCTCACTGGAAACAAGACAATCAAATCCTGACTCCATTTTTAACAACACTGCCCACATTCCAAATAGTTCCATTTCAATTAATAAACCAGAATACATCGCTCATATTATTCCTCGTAATGTAGGCAATGGAGGAGTCTCACCTCCCAAGATCCTCCAGATTCAAATCATCCTCAAGAGTGGGGGGAATCTCACCAGATGAACTTGCAGAGAAACCCCTGGAAATTAATTAAATCACATTCCATTAGAAATTATTCAATTATGATCTAAATTGTTGGTTTAGTATCAAAGTATGAATTAATTCTTACGCAACCCCGCATCTCTTTCCCTTGGGGGAGAGAGAAAGTATAGAGAGTGTGGAGATGACCTTGGGAAAGTCGGAGAGGTCAAAAAGAACTGATGGTTGGAATAGGTCCGTCTCCTTGAGGTCAAAATGTGATTTACAGACTTGGAGGAATGTACGAATGTTCCGGAGGCAAAGAAACTGAATGATTAAAAATAAAATTTAAGCATGCGTGGAAGTGTTTTAAGGACAATGGACTAGTAAATGCACCTGAGCCATTTGAGGACGTTGATTGATGTCTTTGAGATCTAAGGAATTTGGTTGGATAAGGTTGAGGAGTCGACATAGCTGGACTCCGTCACGGAGAGTGTAGGCGAGGTCACGGATTGTGGCCTTTGGCCAGTTTGCCCGATGATCAGCTGAGAGGAGCCCAATCCTACAATTCAAAAATACCGTGAACACTTGACATGGCAGGACATGTGGCGATTTTAAGATTGCGTTGTTTCTCACCTGGTTAGCCAGCTAGAGCACTCTCTCCAATTCTCCTCAGCGGAAGTTGCCATAATTCGGAGCTTTAACCCTGATGAAGTTGCGCTTTAGGGGTGAAAAAGAGTAATTTAGATTCTTATTCAATTTCAGAAAGATAAAGTAATTAATAAAACCAAGTGTTACCGTTACCGACGAGTGAGAGTGTTGATTGATTAATGTCTCGGCCAATAATGAAAAGAAGCAGAAGGGTATGACGTGAATGTCATGATGATGACATGTAGTGAATGACCTAACATGGAAAGTGGCTAGGCATGGAACCAGGTGAAGGTCAAGGGATGACAGGAGGATAATGACATTTTTCGTCCACAATTTCGAAGAATGACGTGGAGTTGATAAGATTAATTCTTTTTTTATTAATTGAATAAAGCTGGGGATAAATTAAATTAAATCGTTCGAATTTCAATTGGAAAGGATAAATAAAAAAAAAAGATGAAAGAAAGGGAAAGTGACCAGAGAGAAAATCCATTTTGTGGTCGGTCAGAATTGGAAAACGGTGGGAAAATTTGAAAGGAATTCCAATTCGGAATGAAAATTCAAACAGTTGCCACACACTCATCACTTGGCACCCACCAGTCGCTTCAACCGGGTTGGCCATCCTCTTAGATTAAAGAAATCAAAGGCAAAAAATAAATAGACATCAATTATGAACAAATAAAATTAATTCAATTCTGTAGTTAATTAATATTTTATTATTTTATTTAGTAAAATTAAATGAAATTGTGCGTTGGAAGATAATCGGAAGTTGTGTGCATGAAACTATATCAAAAGGTACATTTGTAATACTCCCGTAATTATTTATTCAATTTTTCTATCATGACTTTCGATTTTAAACTTTAATTTTAATTATAAAATCTCTGAAAAGAGATCCTTACTTTCATTTTTTCAATTTAATTACGTGTCTATTTAAGAATCATAATCAGTCGAATAAATTTTCAGAACTTACGAAAAAAAAATTAAATTTGTTAAAGTTGCTTATAAAAATAATAAAAAATAACTAGTTTTTGTTATTTTGATATCATTGTTGCAAAAAGACTCGGGTGTTTATTTCACTGGGTCACAAATAATTGAATTATTATAAGTCCGTCCGTTTTCCAGAGTCCGTGAGGAGGCATGCCCTTGATTAAGAAGAAACCGACACCTCATCGTATGTTTTGCATGAAAATGCGAGGGTTTTTTCTTAATAAGGCCTGCCTCCTCACGGACTCTGTAAAAAGGACGGACTATTGGGAACCCGCTTGTCTAATTTCGAATTACTGGACAAAAAATGTTTTTCAGTACTTCAACTTTTCCTTGGATTAAAGCAGAGAACTGGACAAAGGATTATGCTTAGCGGCTCGGAATTTTTTAAAATTTACTCCACTAATTGATAAATCAGAATAAAAAATTAGCCAAATTTTTGTAATGGGTTTTCGTGTGGAAAGACCCAACACGGAGAAACCTAGTAAAAAAAAAAATGAGCGGCAGATCATGCGGGTTCCCAAAAAAAAGTTGAGGCTGATGAAGGGGAATTTGGAGACTTGGCCTCAACTTCAAGTTTTTTTTTGGAACTTGCAAAGGAGCCGTTGTTACAATTTAGTTTGGAGTTATGCCCGTCTCTGTATGTCTGCGTAGGTTGAGTAGAGGCCATTTTACAAGAACCGCATTCCAGTCTTCTTTTCGTCTCCCCCCAATCATTTATTCCACGCATCTTTCCTTCCTTTCTTCCTTTCTTTCCTTCCTCCTCCTCGCACTGTTCCTGATCCTGACTGAAGGGTCCCAATCCCATTTTTCAGTTGATTTTAGCCAGTCTTCTTCATTCAATTATTTCGAACCGTGCCGTGCCGTGACCCATGTGGATCCTCTAGGACCGTTGTCTGGTCCTTTATCTCCAATTGAACAAATCACGGTCCAACAGTGGAGTTCCTGAGAAGCGCAGTTCAGCTCATCAAAGCCGCAATTGTAAGATTACATTCATAATAAGTAGACAGCCAGGATTCAGTTCCCAGTAGACTTTCATTCCTTTGATTTGTTTAGATGCCACGAGCACGGGGGAAGAGGAAGAAGAGGTCAACCTCAACAAATGAGCCCTCAAGATCCAGGTCCAGGAGTCCATCCTCAAATCACACCCGGCACAAGAAGCGTCGACGCCAAGGATCCTCCAGTCCAAGGGATATTTTTGTGGCTGGGAATGGAAAGGAACACCGCGGATCATACTCCCGCTCCCGCTCCTCCTCATACTCACCACCTCGTCGAAAGGAGCGATACAGGTAAGGAATCTTTCAATTAGTTACGTAATCCCCACTACGTAGCCTACGATAAACCTCCATCCTCAACTACGTCAAGTCTCAAGCTCCAACACCAACCAGCGGTAACAATGGGTCGTCTCATGGGGGTAAACGGTTCCAGGACAGATAACTGAAGGAAAAGAGTTGTTGGTAGTTAGAGGTCAAATCCCGCCTTTGATTCTGTCGGAATCGGTTTGTGAAGTCTTTGACTGACACTTTCATGTTTATTTTGTCCTCTTTAGGTAAGAAGACGAAAAAACAGTGCAAAACGACTTGAGAGATTCCCTTGGTCTCGGAAGTTTCAAGAGGCTCTGGCTGTCCCTGTCTGCCTTTTTACAAAGTTAACGTACTTACGTGTTATGGTTCACTAAACTCCAGATCATATTTACTGAAATCTCAATAATTGAGATTCGGATGCATTGATGAGAGAGACCCCATAACCTTAATTTTCCTTTATGTCCTTAACACTACGCTGCTTCTTTCCTACTTATTTT
>JAQIWD010001252.1:0-13381 GCA_034694825.1 Anurida granaria
CACGACATTTCCGCGCAGCTACTGTTACTGCGACAGAAATCCCAACCCGTTTGGGCACCACTCAATATTGCCCAAACAGGTTGGGATTTCTGTCGCAGGATTTAGGAAGGTTTTTTCGTTTTTGGACCACAAGTAGGACTGAGCGACTTGTTTTCTTGTTACGAATGTAAAAGTATACAGGAATACAAAAAAAAAAAGTTGAGTATGAATGATTACGCGGAAAATGACGTGAAAAAAAAGTTATGAAATCAACTACGCCAGGGTTTATTCATAACCATCGTAGTAACTTTTGTAACTGTTATGCCACAAGCATCGTAACAACTGCCAAGGGAATGCACCACTGCCAACTTTCCTTCATTCTCCAGTCTTGCTCGAGTCAGAAAGGACGTCTCCAGTTGAAATCTCCAGAACGTTTAACCTTTAACCTTAACTTGTCGTGAATATGCCTTCACATCAAATCCCGTACGAAGAACCCTTCATTCCCCCACAGTTCCCTATTCCGTTTGAAGACGTCGAGGACGAGGAGTGGGACGAAGAAATGGGCCCTGATGGTTTTGAATATATTCCTGAAGATCCCCCCGAATTCCCTCCAGAGCCTCAAGCCATTCCAGTCATCTACTCGGGACCACCTCCACTTGAAGTCCTTGAGGTAACCGTGTACTACGATGCAAGTATCAGGTCAACTCGTGCCTATTATGGTGGGTCCACTAAAATTACGGTTGGAACGATAAATCGAGTTCTGAAGATTACTGGACACTTGCTTCGGGATGCGTCCATGGCTCGGAGGCCTCTCAACCCTCCCGACGCCTCCGTTTTGAAACTGGGCAGGCGAAAGTTTGGCCTCCTGCTCAGCCACATGTCGATTGGATTCTCTCTCCAGAACGATAATATGTACCCTAGATGGCTGAGTGAGCTTCCAGAGTACCAAAAAGCCATTGGGCGTTGCCTCGTGTCACTCCTTTGGGAACCCGGCATGGAGGGTCCAGCGTCTCAGCCAGCTGCTACCGATATCGAGTTTGACGATTTCCTTGTACGGTTCAACATCCTCTCCCCCCGACACCGCTGAACTCCGTCCTTCTTACAAAAGGTAAGTGTCGCTGACTTGTTTCCCAATTTCCTAGTTTCGCATCTCTTTCTTTGCCATGCCCAGACCCGGGTATCGCCTTCACCCCACCTGAATCTTAAAAAGGGGTATTAGGGTATCCAGCATCCGATTAACTTAACTTTGTCAGGAAAACGATAATCACAGAGAACAAAGCATGCCTCTTTTGGATCACCTGCTGCTGGAATTGTTATGCTTGTTTGAAGCCACCTTGTATTCACTAATTAACAAAAACGGCGGCTAGTATTTAACATAGAAATACATGTTGGCTTCCTTTCTCTCACATCATTGGTAGAGCGGAATATGGTTCACCTTCTGACCCTTCCAGCGAGTCAATCTCCGGGGGTTATTCTGAGACTAACGGAATTGTTTTCTATTTACAGATGGATGATGAGAACTGACAAGATGGAGAGGTCGTGTCAAATGTCAAGGTGGAAACTTTTGATCCTTCCCGGAAGCGCCTTTTCTCCAAGGAAGTAATGATGTATGATGTATGAATTTTGAGGTAAGAAATTCCTTTGCAAATTTTATAGGATTTGATGACCTTTTCCGTCCCTGAACCTGATTTTGACATGACCTTTGACTGATTTCCAGACGCAGAAGGCCATGGAGATTGGGAATACAGGGAGAATATCATGTTCTATGTGAAAAAGGATCCTAGGAAGTATGCCCGCATCAAGGACTTACTCAACTATACAATAAATAATCGAAGAACTCAAGAAGACTCGTAAAGCCTTCCATGAGGTCAAGTATGCCGGTGCGTGAAGCAGCTACTTGGTTCCTGTTCCCTTTCCCTTATAATAATGAATTGACTACTGTGCGCTTAGGCGCCATCTAATTTAAGTACCCCAATCTTTTTTAATGAGTTTTGCATAGCGTACTTGTAAATGGGAGGGCCACCTAAGATTCCTTTAATCGCAGTTTAATTAACTTAATTTTCATTGAAATAAGACGTCCTTATTTTAATGCGATTAGATTTTGATTCTCCTACCATTATATGGTAGTATGAATTGACGAAGTAAATTCATTAAAACTGGAAAGAAAGCTCTGAGATCTTATCTACATTGCAATTTTTAGAATAAAGATTAAATTAGAGTTAATTAAATAAAGCCTCGCACCTCCTGGATTTAAACTCGTAGGGATATCCCAGTTGTATTAGTTCTGGTTGTGGCGTGGTTGTGGTGTGGACCGACATAGAAATACAGTTTCGCTTCAAGCCAACATGTATTTCTATGGGCGTGGATGTCAAAATAAGGGGAATCAACACTCCTCTTGTCTGTTCAGATTCTGGGGTTGGTGGAATCTCTTGCCCAGTGCCTCTTGAAAAATTTTTGACAGAGAGCACCAAGTTGTCATCAGCTTCCTCGCGTGACACAGTTTGGATCTCCTCCTCCATGTGAAAAATCCATCCCCACTGCTCCCATTCCAAAATTCTTCCAAGCGTCCTCCGTCCGCACTTCTCCCCTGAAAATAAAGCAACCGAGCGGAATGAACTTTTGATTAATTGAAATGTGTCACTAAATTGCTGACTACATGAACTTACGACCACGGGGTGCCAATTGGGCAAGAGCCACTTGAGAAGGAACCAGCATGGACTTCTTCTCCAACTTCCGCAAGTGAAGCGGCGACACCTCACCAAAAGTCCCTTGGTCCACAAAGTAGACGGGCACCTTGACCTCCTTTATCTCATCCGACATGTGAGGGAAATTGGCTGGAAACGTCGAATTCATGATACGACACCGGACATTCTTATTATCAGCTTCCTTTTTCTTGACACGATAGAAATCTCCACCCCGGAAGCATCCGCAGATCGTTTCCAGCAGAGGAGTTCCTCTTTCCAGTCTTGGCAGAGGCATCACTTCCAACGGTCGAATGTAAAAGTATCCCGGGATGTCAATCAGGGTAACGATGCCGTAGATCCTGGTCCCCTCGACGAGGTCAAAAACTCTTTCTGATCCCTTCCCCCAATTATTTCCGAGCAAGTGGCATACTCCAGTTGTGGAGTGATGAAAAGTGGCGATAACTGTATCCATGAGGGGGTTTCGTTGAAGGGTCAAATTCCTCCAGGAATATTTGGTTCAAGTGTAGGAGTTCTCCAGGGAGCTGTTCAAATATTTCTACCATTGATATTTCTTCCCTGTCACTTCATGTCTTCACTTGCTCAACGGTCAACCCAAGTCTGTTTCTGATTGCGCCATCCAGAAATTTCGAGTGACTGCCGGGTAGTTTGGTAGTGTTTCAATGAGATTAAATTGGTAATCCTCCGCTAGCAGTTTCTTGACCCCTGTGTCAATGAAAGTAAGCTCAACGTTGTAGTTGGTCATTCTCGTCTCCAGAATCCTCAGAAATGGTACTGCTTTTGCAACGTTGATAATCTGATGCATTTCCAAAGATGCCGAGGAACACGACATTCGTCTTGACCGTGTTCATCCAAAGAGTTGGGTCTGAGGTAACTTTGAACCTCACTTGGAGATGCAGATGACGTAGGAGTGGGGTGTCCAGTTGGATGTCAACTTTTCCATTCCCATAATTTGAAGTGATAAGAGTGTCTGGCCACCGGTGGTGTTGTTGGAGAAGACGCCGGGAGTCATATGCAAAGTACAAATAGTTTTGGATGACTTGGTTGAGTGTGTCATTGGGATACGTGCACGTGGAGTTGTGAACAATCACGGTTGGATTGACCCCTCCCTTGATCATGGTCATCGTCAGATCCCCTTTCCAGTCAATTTGGTTCTTGAGGATATGGAGAAGGTGGAAAGAATTGGAAAAGGCGGAGAGTCCTTCCAGTCGGCAGGTCAAGACCCGCTGTTCAAATGCTATCCACGTCCCGTGTAGTGGAACAACGTTGCTGGCGTGGACGAGAGCAATGACGCCGTTGTCAATGAGGAAGCATTTGACCACGTCGACCCTTGGCACTAATTAGACTATATTGCCCACCAAAAACGATCAATGTAGAGGACGATGCAGTTGAAGCCTTCAAATATTTCATGCATTGGCACAGTCCTTTTCGAATATGACGTGATCCGGGTGATGTCATCTTCCAGGAGTTTATGCTGTCTCATCACGTGATTATCCGAAATGACAAATTGGATCTGATGAGTGGGGACGATGAACTGATTGATTGTCCTTGTGGAGTGCTTGCCCTTCTGGAATTTCAAGGTCAAACTGGAGCTCTTGGTATCTCCTTTCTTTCGACATGTCCGCAAGGAACTGAAAACAGACCATAGAACACAAAAATTGGGTTTAATTAACAACAATTTACTATGCAAATCTGATGGTTAAGTTCCGAGGCACTGGGCTTTGGTGAAGTAAGCGGAAGCGACAGTCAGGATTTTGCTAATATACAGAGAAAAGAAACGATTTTAGTTTTACCAGCTTGAAATTTCCTACAATGGCATTGGCCGAAGTTGAGCGGTCCGCCATGATGTTCTTGGAGCATGCGGCAGCGTCGTGTGTGGAAAACTTTCGGTCGGAGATGAAAGCTCACAAAAATCTTCCTGGACAAATGTCAGATACTGATTTTTTGAAAGCTATGTTTAATTAAAAGGAAAAAGAACAGAAGTTGATGCTAAAAGATATCCAACTGGCCTGAAAATTTCTCCGGACGATCCGGACGATAATAAACGGTCACAAAAGTGTTAATTTTTTACAAAGAATTTCTAAAGTTAAGTTCAGTGGAGCACAAAAGTTTCGACCTTCCTTTGCCGACCTACAAAGTAAGATGGTGAAGGAAATAAGGAAGCTGGGGATGAGGGTTAAAAATGGTGTCTTTGTTCTCTTTGAATTTACAATCCAACATCCCTATCCCTTACTTTGGTCTTGTGATTGTTAGTAAATTTGTAAGTTGAATGTCATTGCTGGTATTGTCATAAACCCAGCCTAACAAAACTGGTAAGAATAGCGAGCGTCCTTTTGATACCTTGAAAAGTTGTGATAATAATCTCAGTTGAATTTGTTTTGTAAGTTGCTGGATTCTTCTGAAGTCAGCTCCCTGGTTTTCAAAAAATTGAGCATCAATGCCACAAACTGAATTTTTTTAAGCGCAAATAGAAATTTGTTTGGACTGTTAACCTCGCAAAGTTAATTTCATCTAACACTCATAACTTGGCCGGTACGCCTAATATACTTAAACACGTACTACGATAATACTTTTCTAGAAAATAAGTTTGTATCAGTTAAACGAAATGCAAGGTTATCCAACAAACGGTGGATGCCGGACGCGTGTGCCGGACCAATTAAAGTCGACACTTCCAAAGACCATTTACAAACTTCGCATGCTGACAAATGTTGATTAAGCCACGTTTTTCGCAATTCCTGGAAGCAAACCTAAGAACCGCAAGGATCTTAGAAGACGCGTTTTGGGGAGTTTTACTCCATCGAAATATCGATCGGGCACAACATTGTCAATTGCAATGAAAAGGATTGTGATTATGAACGCATTAGAAGGAAGGAAGCTCACTGATTGGCTTCCAATGCAGGATGGGCTAAAGAAATCGGTGATCGATCCAGCGAACATGAAATTGTTTCAAGTCAACTTTGTCCCAATTGACCTTCACGTCATCATCACTAGCTATGAGTTTCCTGACCAATCCAGAGGTCGATTGCGGAGTATTCTTCCAACATTTCCACCAAGGGTAATGAATGACAACCGAAGCGTTTACCCCGGGAGAGTCTGTCGCAATGCAGGAATTATATTTTACTTCAAGACGAATTTGTAGTTGATCCCTCTGCAATGCAGTTTGGACAAAGAGGGGCTCATGAGGAGTTGGTGAATCATATTTTACCGCTGGAGGATTATATCCAACGTTTCACGGGAACTGTTGAACGCTCCTTTCCAAAACCTGAAGACCATTGCGTTGGAATGTATGAAGAGAATAGGGAAATCGTCGACCTAATTGTTAGCAGAGTTCTTTAAGATCTGGTAAAAAACAAACACTGGTGTGCCTTTTGCGGAAGAGATCCAGTTACACTATCTCGTTTGCAAGACTGTGTGGTATTGCCGACAGTATTGTAAGGATTCTGACTGGAAAGGGCACAAGCCAATTTGCTCTTTCTCGACAAAATAATCACTTTGAGAGAGCTGTCCGCCTTTATTCGCCATTTTCTTTAAAATACGATTATCTGAACTGAATAAAACATTGCCCCAACCCAACCCTTTAGTTTGAAAATAGCTTTTCGTTCCCCATAAATATCCTAAACCAGGCGAATTAAACAAAATATTCAAGTGACATTAAGCAATTATTGGATTTATTTCATAATGAATTTCGTCCAGGAAATATGTATAATAAGTTTTTATTTAGTCGCAAGTGAAATCATTCCTTTTCCGAACAGCTCTCCTGCAAATTTCCAAATGGACAACAAAACCCATACTAGATTAAAATTTTTTCCAAAACCAAGAATCTCGCGTAGGTTAAAATACATCACAACATTTGCCACTTATCTC
The DNA here is from genome assembly GCA_034694825.1 of Anurida granaria. NCBI lineage: Eukaryota > Metazoa > Arthropoda > Collembola > Poduromorpha > Neanuridae > Anurida > Anurida granaria. Next base: position 6,546 of record JAQIWD010001252.1, read on the forward strand.
GGGAATATTTGTCTTGTAAGTCGCACGCCCCATGATCTAATATCCAGTAAATAATCCTTGCAATTGCGCACTGCTGCGCAAGATTTGTGTATGCGGCGCAAGATTTATATTTTTTTTAACGTTTGGGGCTGTAGGGATGCAGGCTGAATGCGTTCTCGCCTGTGGCACTTGATTTTTCCAATAAATTCAACGTAGCTGTGGAAGCGTTTTCGATTATCTTCACTATCGCGACAATTAGCTGCATGTTTGGAGCTCTTCTAAGTAAGTCCATCCTCTAGTATTCCTCAGCTTGGCTCCTTTGGATTGGAGCGGGTTCACTCGGCCTTGGATTCTCAACTGTATATGCAAGTTTCTGTGCATACATTGAGCGTCACTTCGTTTTTACGGATGCCATCGGATCCATGATGCTGGTAAGTGGGGCACTAATATGGGCAATCTACCCATTGGTAATTGGTAATCAAATTGAAGAGAATCCGCTAGCGTTGACTTATGTAAATTTATTTAGCGTTACTCTTTTCACGGTAACCTTGGTGATAATATTAAGGATGACGTGCAGACGGAACTGATTTTGTTTTGGATTTAAACATATTTAGCCAAATAATTTACAAAATTCAGGTAATATTTCCACAGTATATTTAATTTATTCTGAAGCAGTCAATGTTGGGCTAAATTCCCAAGTATCTGATATATCCAAGCCTGAAATTTTAAAACTATAAAACATTTATGGAGTTAATCGATTTTGACACCACTCAAATCAACAGATTTATGCACAAAAATATAGTCCACACTGATTTCCTTTACGAAAACGTACCCATGAGCTTCCAAGAATGTTCGAACTGCTTCCTTTCCTTCGTTTACCCAAGCAACTTCGACTTCCAGCACCTAGTAAATATAGCAAAAATTATACAATATATATTTACATATATACGATATAATTTCCTATGTAGTATGTCGCTTACCTTGAAAATGATTTTATCGAATGGAATTGTTTTTAGTATTTCAAAATCAGCCCCTTCCACGTCCAAACTAAAGTAGTCCACCACTGTCCGATTAAGGGCCAAGAGGTACGTGTACAGGGGAAAGCATTGTACCTCCACTGGCACGCGTTTCGTTTTGACATATCCTTCAAATCCTTGAAGCGGTACCGAATTTTTCATAAGCGTAAGCCCTCCTGCAGTTCCCCCATAGTCAATTCCAACTAATGTGAGCTATATTTAAAAATGAAATAAAAATTCCTCATGTAATTATTCACATTTGTGTAAATTCTTGTAAGTCCATCACCTTTTGGGAACTTGTAGTCGGTGAGAGGCAGGAATGTGAAGTCCAAGCCTTGCGTTGTTTATAAGAAATTCCTTTATAATTACTCGGATCTGCTTCAATTAGCAATCCTGTCCAGCCATAATTTCTTTCCAGCAGTAGCGTGTTTGACAAATATTCTCCGTCCAAAGCACCACATTCAATGTAGAATCCGTCTCTCTAAAATCAAAAAGTATGTTGAGAGTATTCATGTTTTCTTTTACAAAATATTGACACATTTTACTAAAAATTTGTGAGGAAATTTATAGGAAAGACCTTCTTCTTTAGAATTGTATGAGCCAGTACATTCTGTCCATACTGCGTTGGGTTGTTGACATCAGGAGATGAAAGGTTGTAGGGCAGAGCAGATGGTGGGGTTAAGTAGTGACCCCTAAAATGGATAAATTGCTTGGATTAATTAGATTCTTTAACTATCAGTTGTCAGAGTTAACCTGAGGCATGAAATTAGTGATGGGTCGTCGTATTGCAAATTTTCTAAATTCCAGCAGCGGTCATTATGCTTTGAAATTTCATCCCCAGTCGTGTCGTTTAAATAATGGAGAATAAAAATAGCACACATGAACAGTATGGTGAAAATAAGTATTCGATTCTTAAATCTCTCCTGGAATAACGCGTAGCCCACTTTCCTGTTTAACATGTCCAATTTTCTTAAAATTTAAAACTGTAGAGTATAGCTGGTCAATGGTGAAGTGACTTTCTAACAAATCAATAATTAATAAAATAGAAACTTGCTGTTTATGGAAGGGAAATTAATGCTCATTTTTACATCATTATAGATTCTGCATCTGTGACCTTATTATGATTTGGCATTTGCCACGTTGCTCACGCAAGAACTTGTATGGTCCGGATAATTAAAATCAGTTAATTAAAGTCAGGTCCTTTTACATAGAGTTCAAACTTTTATGCTCTAATTTTGCGAAATTAATTTTGAGACTAGAAAATGCAGCCACACGTACGGCGTTCAAAGGGAACTAGGAGATAATTTTTCTTATACATATGTTGTAAGTACGGATTTCCTCTTCCGGTGCCTCTACCAAGTTTCATTCTTTGAATAAAATTAAAAACAAAACGTTCTGGAATAAGGTGAAAAATAGAACCTTCAATAAAACTGTTTCAAGTTAAAAAAAAAAATTGCGCACAGCTTCAGAGCTAGCCATAAATCGTGCTATTAACTAATGGATAGCTCGGCTGTGGGATAGTCAGTTCTGTGTTTCGTATGTGTGTTCGAGAGTCAGACAAAGATATTTTTGAGTTGATCTCCTTAATTTTATAGTTTAAATTCGTTGAGCTAATTGGCGTATGAGAGGTAAATTGTTATTTTTCTGCAAATATCCTCCATACCCAATGGTTAAATTTCGACATTACTCAGATCACAGAATTATGTGCAAAATTAGTCCTCCTTCCTTAACAAAGACGTATCTCGGTTGACCCAAATAACTTCAATGCCCGGCACCCAAAATTATTTAACCCTGTTGGATTTAGTATTTATATCATGACTAACCTACTCACTTTTCCCCAAATATTTAGTTTTAATACTTCGAAGATTATTGGGATTGTTTTCAGAATTTCAAACTCGACCCATCCGACGTCCAAAATAAAGAAGTCCACCACAGTGGTGGATATTTGGGTGGAAACAGAAAGAACGCGGTGGTGAACATTCATGATGATTAAAATATGAGTTTATTTATATACGGCACCTTGGGTTTTCACAGTTAGTGAACCAGCGAATTTTGTCCAAACTGAGCTGTAATATTCACATTCGGAGTTGAAAGGTTACGGGGAAGGGTAGATGCCGGGGATAGGTAGTTATCCCTAAAATAGAATACTGACTTCAATTAATTTAACTCTTGAAATAGCGGATGGTGGCAATTACTTGAGGCGGAAAATTAGTGAAGATAAGACAGGACTACTCTGAATACTTGGAACCCGCAGTTATTGTTTGAGAATAGAAAATGTATACACAACGAGACTGCTTTATATGCATTTGCATTCATATATTTTCTTTATATACGTATATGGTTGCACATTTGCTTTGTAAGTATGTAAATTTATAGAGTTGCTTTATATACGAAGGTGGATCCAAAAGTTTTCAACATTGTGCAAATACGTACATCTCGCCAGGTGAATGTCGTAGAAGGTTGATATTTGCAGAACAGACATGACATATACTGGTGCATACGTGACACCAATTTGAATATCGTGGTATGTTTAGTATGAGGAGGTATAATGGTATTTTACTGACTTGTGGAATTTTTAGTTCAGAAAACTACATTTTGTTAAAAAACTAACGTGTTATTTGGTCTAATTATCCAAACCTGGCAAACCGTGGATGCACTCTTGGTCTATAACAATAACATGTTCGTAACTTTTATAATGTATGAATAAGTCACGATATTAGATTTATCAAAATACACAGTTTTCAGCTTATTATGCAGTTAATCCTTAATAACTTTTTAACGAATGAACCCACTGGGCTCTATAATACAGCAATCGTTGTAGTTTCGCTGCGCAATCACGACGTATTACCAATCATATTATTTTTATGTGTTTTCGCTGACCGACGCTGGAAAAACAAAATGGATTTTTTTTTCATTCCTGTTTGGCAGGGATTGGAATACTGGTTATGAACAAATGTTGTCACAACTGTAGATGCTGTTGATGCTCGCTACAGTTGCCTTTAAATTGGTATATTTGATTCTTCAACAATTTCAACGGTTCAAGAGATAAATCTAAAAAATAAAAGTTCAAATAAATTTTTTTTTTGCGCAGGATAGAATTTCAAAAAAATGTCACCAAATTGTGTTCAGGAAGTCGAAGTCTGGCAAATGGTAAAGGCTAGATTGCCAAAACTTTGTGCACATGTGCGTTAATTTATGCTCGGACTACCAATAGTAGAAAATTTAGATTTCTACGACCAAAGTGAGCGAAGGAACAGCGAATTGAACAATGTTGAAAACTTTTGGATCCACCTTCGTACGTCTACGGGTTTACATTTGCTTTATATAAATTTACATTTATCGATTTTCTTTACATACATTTGTATTTATAGACTTGCTTTATATGCATATACGATTCTACATTTTATGCACAAAATGTTATGCTAACTTTGTTTTTACCTGAGTTACAACATACCTCCAAATCACAGTCTATCGATGGGGTGGGTAAGCAAGGCCCCATCGAATAACTATGTCCAAATGAAGTAGCATGAAGAGAATCGAATTCCATATTTATTAAACATGTTAGCGCATACATTAAACTCTGTAAGTAAGTTTTATACTAACATACACAAAAACTTATTTGAAGATATAACAATTACTGCGAAACACAAATTGTTGAATGCGAAATATGTTGTTTATTCGTAGTACTCATTCATCTAAATGTGAGTACTATGCTAATCGTGTAATACTGCTCACCAGCGTATATTCTTAGAGGCCTTAGCACTCTGACGGTTTTTAAAACATATTTTCTACGCAATCTAATCCATATGAATTGTTTTGATCCCTCAGGAGATATTTAACTCTTCCCATAACTTTTTGGGATTTTCATGAATGGCAGCACCCAGTCGAAAGTCCATGACAAGAATCAGTAGGAGGAGGGTCGTCAAGATGACATGGCTGATTCTGAAGGGCGTTGAACCCTTAGTGATGACGCACATGGAGTACCCGAGACACGTGATGGACACAATTAGGAATTTGTGGTAGATCAGAATTCCACTCAGGAAAGCGTTGTAATTTGTCAATAAGTAATACAATTGCGTTATAAATTTTGCATTTTCTGTGTACCTGGGAGAAAACGCTATTTTTCGCAGGAAATTCTTGGCCAAAAGTCAAATTCTTGACCATAATTGCTTCAACTTTTGTTACAGTGGGCAATACCCACACATACGGAGCCAATTTCATGTAGGTCAATTGAAGATCAATGTTAACCAGGCACAATATCGCGAAGGTGCAAATCCTGAGAATGATATCCGGCCAGGGAAAAGTTCATGCATTCATCGTAGACACGGAGAGAAACAAGTGATAATAAAACAAATACGTTGCCGTCAGTCCCATAATTCCCATGCATATTGGCATCACAGTGTATAAAACGGCAAGGGATAGCTCACAGAGTAAAATTTCTTTCGGATGAATTACTACGTACGTCTCTGAAATAAATTAGAAAAACAGAAACGTTAAAAATATCAACAATAAAGTGGGTCAAATACTAATTTACCGTGAAACAGTTTCATTAATAAAAAGTGAGCATTCATGAGTCGGGCATATTCCGTTTGTTTCGAATTGGCCGTGAAATCCATAGTAAAAGTACAAATACAAACTCCAAATTTATCAGTTTGGAAACTACGCCTAGTCCAAATACCAGAAGAAACTGGAAGATATCCAAGGCACGCCTCGCTCTGGAAAGATTTAAGTATCGTCTGGATTTGTCCAATTTAAAGTTTTCCGAAGCTGGATTCCAGTTTAAGGGACATTGGAAAGTAGAATGTGCATTTGAGAATACGCTCAAAAAGACAGAATTGACTACAGAATACAAGATATTCTGTATGGGATTGTTTTCAGAACTTAAAAAATCAGCTCCTCCCACGTCCCAAACTGAAGTAATCTGCCACAGTCCGATTAAAGGTGAGGACGTCAGTGTATTCAAACGGCATTTGTAATTGTCATCCTGGAAACCCCGCATTTGTCATAAGCGTCAGGACTCCGAAAAGTAATTGTAAACCAATATCCGCTACAGGAAAAACGCAAATATAATCGACTCAATTCGCGTTTAAATCAAGCAAAGTCACACGCACCTTTTCAGCACTTGTTTGTAGGTGAGAGGCAAGTGTTGGAATTTATAAAGAGGCGCTATAAGAGGTTCAATTGGCAAAACTCTCCTGTCCAACCATAATCTCGTTCGAGGACTAACGTGTACATTAATAATTATTTAATGAAATACATGGAAATACCAGTTAAGTTTGTACCTTATCGTTTAGCAACAAGAGGCAACAAGTTCTGTCCAAAACGTGATGGATTCTTCATATTTGGATTTGTAAGTTTGTAGGGTAGTTCGGATGGCGGTTCCAGGCAGTATTTTCTAAAACAAAAACCATTTGCTTGCTAATCAACCAGTGTCAATATTTGTGAAATAGTAAAATATCAGGGAGGATGGACCCTCTTTGTTGAGGCAGGAAATTAGTGTCGGGTCATCTTCCAGCAAAGTTACCAGGTTCCAGCCACGGGTCACGGTCAGCATGCTTAGGGGAGTTGGAAGTTCGTGTGTCGCTCCTCCACCAGCCTGGTGATATCAAAATCATCATCATCATCATTATTTGTTGCCGAATGTCCATTTGATTTACTCAATGAAAATGAAAATGAACGGAGTCAGAAAAAGGGATACGATTAGAGTCGTCCGCCTTGTCTTCCGGTGATCATGCTCACCTATGACTCTTTGCTAACGATGGAATTAAGGGTGGGCTATACCGCCTGCGCCGCGGCGCGGCGCAAAATGGCGGCAAAAATGCATGTCCCTAGTTTTTCATG
>JAQIWD010001253.1:0-13377 GCA_034694825.1 Anurida granaria
AAGGCGGTCCAAGCAGAACAAGGCCCACGGGAAGAGCCAATTGGGGATAATCCAGCACCAAAAGCAAAGTTTGGGGTTGAAACTGGATGTCCATAGGAGTAGATTTCTCAAGAAAGTTTCCTGAATGCCGAAATGATGAAAGTGGTAAAGGAACTTGCACAGCAGCGGACACTGAAGCAAGGAAAGAAAAGTTATCAACCAATTTGCGAAGCGGTGGAGGAATCACAGCAGCCAGCCCCTGCAGGCACAGGCCAAGAATCATCGTTTCCGGAGGCTAAATGCTGAGAGAAGTCGAATATTCCCGGAAATGGCCGAGACCAGACTGAGCCAAAGGTGGTGGGGCAGTTGAAGCAAGCTGGACGAAGTGTCCAAGAAAATTGTCACGGTGTTGGCGCTGACCCCCAACCGGCCGAAGTGAAGCCGAAATTTACACACAAGCCAATTCAATTAAAACCCCAAGACAAACTCCAGGAAGCTCCGCAAATGGAAGCAAAGGTGGAAACTAAACGCAAACCCATGGAAGTCATTGACATGAAGTTGGACAGTGAGTGGAAGGCCATCGGAAGCAGAGTTCGAGACGACAATTCCACACGTCATCACTCAATTCTTTCAACGAAGGACCCGTTTTCAAAACTGTCTGGGATGAAATCCGAACTTTTTCGTTATGTTGCCTATGGATCTCGACGTCCACCTGAGGGAGAACCTCGAGGTCAAGAGCGCCTGATCCCAGACAAAGATCCCTTCCCAATCCTACACGCACCGAAGTCAGGGGTGACTTATGGTGGGCTTCACAAGAAGCTTGTTGAAGTCGGAGGCGCCTCTGCTGAAATCCCAAAAACAATCAAAGCAATTCCATTTGTTCCAAACAAGGTAGGCGTTCCAACATTATAAATTGAATTGGGAGATTAGTTTGAGTATTTCCTAATTTTAATTTAGGTCATGGAAGAAGCGAAGGTCAAAGTTGTCTCTCACATTGTTTCGCCCAAGCCTAAGTTCCAGCGGTCCAAAATTCCACGCCCCCGCCTCGCCCGGAAGCGTAGCAGCAGCAGCTCTGTTCCAGGAAATCTCGACATTCCCCTGGATCCTGCATTCTCATCCTCCGTTCCTTGTCAAGACGCCCATGGGTCAACTCCCAAGAGTGTCCGAAATGAAATGCTTGGACGCGTTGAGATGGGAGCATCGCGAGTTCATCCGTCCGACGTTCCTGGGTCAAGTCCTCGTTTCTGAGGGGTTTCGGTAGATGGAGCCACGTTTCACTACAACATACCCAGGAATCAAACAAACCCCCTGATTTGACTGGAGATTGGAAATCCCCAACCTTCAGTTTATGACCCTAAAACCAAATTTATTAATTAATCCATATTGTTGCATTGAACTCAAACGATTCATGATGTACGTAGAAAACCGGAATCCCAATTTCTATAAGTGAAATAAAACAAAGAATAAACTTCTTGTCTTCTGTGTTTGACGGATAACACTTCAGTATCAAGAATTCGCCCACTAAAGAAGTTCTCAGATAATTCATTCCGTTGGTCGTTTTTCAGAAGTTGCGCAGAAGCCAGAATTAGCTAAGGTATAGCACAGCTGTAGTAATTTATAATTCCTGAGAGGCCAGAATGAAAGTATTGCAGAATTATAATTTCCCTCCAGAACTGGTCTATGAATCTTTCCTAGTTATCCTATCGCCTATCCGCACCATTGGTTTCCCATTTCCAAGGATTCTGTTTCAAATTTTGTTACTGTAGATGTCCATTATACGGCAACTGGAACAAAGACTACAAAAATGAGAAACTTGACTCATCGTTTTTTCTGTGCATAATTTATAAGCGTCGCTTGTAAAAGATGTTAGATTTAATTTGAATTTAGTGGTGACTTTTATTCAAAAAATTTGTAAAATATTCCAAGTTCGAACAACTTGCGTCACCTTCCTAAAAAATTCATTCGGAGGGATAAGTATCACTTAAACACTTACGACTTTTGTCATTCGTAAAATCTAAGCTCGAATAGCTCTACAGCTTATAAAAGACCTAAATGTCTCTCAATACCAGATTGTATTCCTGCAATTCCTAAGTTGTGTCGTAAAATTATGCTACAGAGCTTGCACACAGCGACGACAATTTATCGGACGAGCTGCTGCGCATACTCACCATTCACACTAAAAATAATGAATATGAGAAACATTTAGGAATCAGAATTAAAGTTCCTAGTATCAGGTTAATCAGAGTCAAAAGACTAGTAAATGCTGATTACGGTTAAAGCAATTCGGTTCAATCGAAGCGATGTGGAAATGAGATGAGGACCGTGTGACTCTTCCAAGCGAACTTTATGAGCTTGGAACACGCAGTTCTTGTGGCAGTTGGCAAAGACAAGGAACCCTCTTGACTGGTGAAGGTGGCTTGATTTCTTCAACAAAAATTACTTCCGGCTCTTCGTCCACTTTTTCCAACTTGATCCGCTTCCGCAAAAAATCCATTTGGTTCACGTCCAACTGCACCCCTCTTCTTTTACTGGAAGGATCTTCTGCTGCTGTTGACATTCCAGCACTGCGACAGTCCGAATCAAAATGGATTTTGAGTTCGTCCATCATGGTAAACTGCCCTTTGCAAATTGAGCATTGAAAGACTTTGGGTTGATGGGAACGCTGTTGAAGTCGAGGTGTCGATGTTTCTCCCCTTCCACCTATATGAGACGCTTCAAATGACACAAACGTGACGGCACTCCTTATCTGCACATCGTTACAGCTTCTAGCCTTTGCACGAGCATCGGGTGAGAATAGAGTTTCGGCTGACTTGCCCCGTGTTTGGTTTTCCATGATCCTTGATGGAGCGTGGTACTCAGGAGGAACTGCGGATTCGCGGGTACTCACCTAAAAAATAAAAATTGTAGGTACTAAACAAAGCCGTCCAAAATTGCAAAAGCAATTTTCAATTCATTTTGAATGCCTCACCGACTTCTGGGTAACTTCAGGTAGCTCCTGGACATGGACACCTCTGCTATGAAACCCTTTGTGGGATGCGTTAGAAAAGGTTGCGGTACAAAAGTCACATTTTACCTTCCTCCGCCGCCGATGAAGTATTACGTGCTTCTCCAGATCCCTTCTTTGAAAAGTCCCATATGGACAGTCCTCACATTTGTACGGTTTTTCTCCAGGATGTCGAGACATGAAATGCTCCAGGAATTTATTCACTATCAATTCATCACAGATCTGACACTTGATCTCAGACCTTGGTTTCCTTTTCTTTCCCGCTGGAGTTGATTTCAGATTTGTCTGGGATTTGGATGAGGAAGTCACAGTAGTAGTGACCTTCACCGTCGGTACATGACATTCCCTCAAGTGTTTGTTCATGTAGTGGCGTCCCTTGAAAGAGGCACTACATTTCGTGCACTTGAACTGATTCTTCTCAACATGACAGTTCAAGTGACGGCGTAGGCTCTTACTGTGAGTGGATGCAAAGAGACATTTTCCACAACGGTAGGCCTTGTATCCGTCATGATCGAGTTGAAGGTGGTGGGAGAGCTTTCCTTTGCGGGTTGGAACCTTTTCATTGGAGGCACTGCGGACTTGCTCCTTTTGTTGACGGTGATTAGCCCTTTTCGTAACGATGACCTGAGGGGAATCGTGGTCCTTGAGCATGTGTTTCTCCAGGTCCGTTTTCCGAGCGAATTTACGGTGACGACGACGACACTCAGAATTGTTACACGCAAAAGGTTTTATGTGATGATTTTCGTGTTGTCTGAGTGCGCTCGGGTACTTGAACAATTTGTCACAAAATCCACACTTGAACTGGAAGGCTTGACTCTTAGATTTATCATCCAACTTTGTTGGAGTCTTCAAGTTGATTATTTCCATTGAATTTGGTCTCGGGAAGTCCTTACTTTCTTTAATTGGGGATGATTCGCACCGTTGCAGTAGTGATTGTCCCACGCCACTGTCCTTGGTAATCCCTAATTGTGCCTTCACCATCTTCAGCTCCTTCCGGTGTTCCTGGGTCTTGTGTTGTATCAAATCATTTGGAAATTGGAACACCAGTTTGCAGAACTTGCAGATGAACACAACGCTCCTATGGCCTTCCATTTTTAATTCAAAGCCAAAAGTGTGGAGAACGTCGCCAGTGAGAATCTGCTGATTTCTAAATGCAGAGATAGAATCAATTAATTTAAATTGAAGCTTAATTTATTATTTTCTATCTCTTACCCTTACAATACCCCTTCGTTGCACCACTCGCTGCCGGTTTGAAGCGCGGCACTGGGAAAGGAAAACAAAACGAGGAAGCAAAATTGCATGAATGCCAAAATGCACACCAAGAGAAGGAATTCCGAATCGGCAAATGTCAAGTCAGTCCAAAGGCACCTTGCACGATCAAGTTCGAAGCATACGTACATAGGTGGGCAAATGAATATGACCTCTCCAGCCCTGCAATGTCAATGAACCATGACCCCGGCTACTCATTTAGACGCTGATCTGACTTCCAGCAGTTTATTAGACATACATGGTGATAATGAGACTTAATATAGTTTGTAATAATTCTGGGCTACTATGCGTGACCTAAATAAATCGAACGGAGGTTATCTTTAAACCTTCATCGTTCTTTTGCGTAATCTCAATAGTAGTTAAGGTAGCGTCTTTTGATTTCTCTGCAGTGTCAGTTTCAGTAGTAGTAGACATGGCAGTAGAGGCTGAAACGATTCCAGACCTACACGATAAATAAAAACCTTAGAAAATGATTCTAGAATTCAGATGACAATTATCAATTAAGTTACCTGAAACTTTGTTCCACAACTCCTTGCCCACCATTCTTTGGACGGGATTCCGTTGATATCTCAGCCCAAGTCTCACGACAGGCGAGTTGAGCATGTTCTTGTAAATCCGCCAATCTAGAAAAGACCTCCTTACAAATGGTGCAGGAAAAACTCTTAGATAGGTTTCTCTTCAGTGGCGCCTGGTGGTCGGGGCCATGAGCTGGTGACAGAGGTGTTGGAGTAGGACGGATGGGACCGACTTGCTTTGGCATTGGGCAGAGCTTCTGAACATTTGTTGGTGCTGGGCCTGCGTCTGCCTCAGGATGACTTTCCTGAGCATGGCATTTCTTCCGGTGAGTTTCCAGCCCAACTTTACGTACGTATGAAGTAGGGCAATCGGAACAGTCGAACATTTTCTTTCCTCCTCCACTGTGATATCCCTCCACATGCTTCCGCAAACTCGAAGCAGAAAATGAAGTGTAGTCACAGTGTGGGCACTGGGTCCCCCAATTCCCTTCGTATTCTTTGCGAGGAGGTAGGATTTGTTCACCAGTGGTTCCGCTTTCTTTCCAAGCTTTGCCGACCGTATCCATACTGCTGGTTTTGAGAGACTTTGACTTGTTTGAGTGCACCTGAGTCTGAGTCTCCAGGGTGTAAAATCCCGGTGGGTGAATGGCAACCTTCCGAGCGGGAACGATTTGTATTGGCATTATCATTGGTATAGCTTCTGAGGGTTGGAACATGGGCGACTGGAGTTGTTTAGATGGACTAGTTTTAGCTTCTCTATTGGGTTTCAGGTTTTGAGTGTCTTTCCTTCCAAGTTCGCGACAACGCCCCCTAGCCTCGTGAGTAATTAAATCTGCCGTTCGTCCGCATCGATGAGGACAGCGTGAACATTTATATGGGCGCGTGTGAGAATCCTCGTGTCTCCGTAATTTACTACGGTGCTGGCACACTCTCTGGCAGTATCTGCATTTGAATTGTTTGCCAACATTGGCAGTGGCTCGTTGGGAGGAGGAAGCAGAAGAGCTTGAAGCCGTTGCACGACTCTTCCGTTCCTTATCATCGTCTACGTTGGAGGACTCCCTACTATAACTATTGTGCCTTGCAATTTTGTGCTGTCTGAGATCAGATTGTCGTCCTGATGCATATGAACAGTGGTTGGATTTGTAGCGCCGCCTGTGACACAGCTCATGATTCTTCAAGATTTCCAAAGTAGAGATCTGCTTCCCACAAAACTGGCACATGAAATGTGGCAGCGGTTGGACTTGAGCAGTTTGACCTTTCCCTTCTACCGAGTGATATTGGTTGACATGAAAGGTAACGCGGCGTTGCGTGGAGAATGAGGCGGTGCAGTAGGGGCACTCCATAACACTTTTCTCCTGATGGCATCTCCTATGCTTACGAAGACTAGACGATACTGTCGTTTCGTATGGACATTGGAAGCACTGGAAAGGTTTCTTATGTGGATGATGCAACCGAAGGTGGCCCGGCATAGCCATCCCCTTGATCATTTTGTCACAAACGGAGCAGGGATGAAGGGCGTGGATGTCCGTTGCTTTTTCTTCTGTATCTGAATGGTTAATTCTGGTACGGATGTTGGAATGGGGAAGGGGGATGTCTAATTTTGGAGTCTTGCCAGAATGTAATTGCGTCTCTATTGTTGTCATCTCACTTGTCTTTTCTTTTTCATTCGCCCGGTTGAGTTCCTCATGTTCAAGTTCGCCGTCCTCATATATCAAATCCACAACAGCGACGGGTTTCATGAGGTCTGCAGAGGACAACCAATGGAACGGTTCCGGAACGGTTGGATTTTTCAATGATTGGGCCTTCTTCTCGGCAATTGAGGTTACTCCTACTCCGGAGTCCGCAAACATTTCCTCGTCGTTATGAATACTGGGAGGAGCTTGAGTAGTTGTGTATGTCCACCTGTATCAAATAAACAAAAATAGATTTATGGAAATGGATTCATACAATTTAGTTCTTAACGTGTGGTATCTTTCTAAAAAGGGGTAAGTGCAGTTGACCTTACGTGAATTCATTTTCTCCTGCACTCAATATTGATTGTTCGTCACCACTCGCTTGCTTGACTGAACTCGTTTCCGGTTCTTCATCCTTATTCACTTCCTCTTCTATCAGTTCTGAAACTATAACAATGGAAATTTTAGTTGCATCTCAACTTCATTTCAACTGCAGTAAACCATGTGTAATGTGCATGACGTGTTGAATAAGGGTCTTTAATTGACTACCTTCTAACTGTGAAGCAAGAGTAACAGGTTGAGGTATATTCTCGAGTGTATCCGTAGACGGGACGTGGATCTTTCGTTCGGCTTCTGCGATGGCAATCGCTGCGAGGTGTTCTTTCTTGTGTTCTATAAACGTTCTGGCGACCAGAAATTCTTGTCCACAGAATTTGCATGTAAAAAGGAGAACCTTCTTTGTCGATGGGGTGCCCACCATGATTCTGATGGACCCTGACAGAGACAGACAAGGATGGGGACTGAACTAACTGGAACCCTAGCCTGGACAGGGAAAACTAGGAGTATTTTCTAAACCCTTGGAAAATATCCTCACTACTATACTGCATGCCGTGACCAAAGAACTGCTGAAACTGCAAACATTGTGCAGAAATGAAGGAAGGAGGAGGGAAAGTGCACTCTGGCGCATTGAAGGTGCGCAGCTAGTTTACTGATTGAGGTTGTGGCGCATCGCACAAATTGCAAAATTACATATTCGGCTGAATAGTGGGAGGAGCAGAAAAAATGAGTTTTGAGAAAGGGACTTATTGGGGAAAAAAATTAGCATTGTTCCTTATGTCCCTTTTTTTTCACACTTCGTTATCTCCGAAACTATTGGGAATTTTGAAAAAATATCCGGACAAAAATTGGAGAGCGCACTGAAATACGGATGAGGTGCTGGATGAAATGACATGACCTTGAAGTTCAAAGCAGAATTTTTGAATTGGAAAGTCTATTCCTGTAAGAGATCAATGGGAACTCTCTCCCTCATAAGTACGAAAACTCCTGATAAGGTGGAAATCCACTCATTTCGCGCCAAAAAATACGAAAAAAAAGTTAAGCACCTCTCCAAACTATTGAGCCGAATACTATAGAAATTTTTGTGTTTTTTTTCTCGAAAGAACTGATAATTCTTTTGGTAGTGGAGATGATTGAATGAGCTGGTATTATTAATAATTCTCGGACTAAATTGAAACAAGTAAGGTGAAATAAAAAAGTCATGTTAATAAACATGTTTTTTTTTGTTTTTTATTAGTTGGGCTCTGGTAAAATTGATGCAAAATGGCGAGCGTACTTAAATATGTTTAAATGATAAAGTGTGCTAACTAAACTGTAGTTGACAATTGAAAATGTTCAACAACTAATTACAAAAGAGTAATGATAACAAGTCATCTTTTTCCCTCTTAACCTAAAATAATATTTTTGAGCGTTATCCTTACGTATTTTAAAGAAATGGATACTAGGTTAAGTACACATTTTTCTTTATACAATTATCAACCCGTGCGCACCCTTCCCTCGCAAGTGTGTCATAAACACCCTTTTGAATTCAATATCCCACTCCCCGGGCAAATTAAAAGTTGTATCAGCTGACCCATCACCTTGAGCCAATGTGAGATTGTGCGTGAATCCTTATCTGCATAGATGGGAAGAATTTCCACAAATCCTTTTTCGCAAGTTTAGTTGCTTTCTTTCTTCAAATTCTATGAGGAAAGAAAGGGGCCTTGGTTTTTATTCCACCGACTCGTATGTCAAAATCAGGGTACTGGCGAATAGGAAGTTCCCAGGGGCCAAGTTCCCTGCTTTTTCACATATCCAAACGGAGATACATAACAAACACAACAAATTGAAAGGTTTAATTGGACAATTTGAATAATATATAATTTTTTTTTAAAACTCACTTTTCAGTGCAATTACAATTAAATCCAATCGTTTTATATATATAAAAAAAATGACAAGATTTTTAAGGGTAAAATTGTAATTATCGCTAATGTTAATTGTTGATTAATGGTTGGCTGATTATTTCGCATCCGATAATTCATCAGTGTCTCTCCGCTTTTTCTTGAATTTCAAAAATAATTCTGGGAAATCCCAATGCTCTCCTCTTCTTCGCTCCTGCTCCGAAATTAATGAAGTTTTGAAGTTGAATTTGTAACAACAACAACATCATAGCGATTGCTTCCAGTTGACCCATCACTTACCACTGATCATAGCGGAGAAACAAGCAGTGACATCGGGGTTCATTACTTCAAAAGGGATGGCAACTTGCCGTCAATGCAACATTCTTGGAAAGAAAATGCTCACGCTATTTCCGACAGTCAACCGGTACGTAAACATTGCATTACAAACTTTAATTATACTGCTGTACGGTGACCCAGCCCAGGGTTCCTCACTCACAGGGCAGAGTACTTGACTAAAATTAATAAAATTTCTAATTAACCTATGCAGGGGCATTTCGTCGTCGATACAAAATCTGAAGGACGTGTCAACTTCTGACACTGCTAGGGTTCAGAGAAAAATAAAAAGCCAACTTGTTATTCCTCCAAAAATCACACGAGGACCAACGGATATTCTCAATGTGAGTTCAATTATATTGTAATTGTAAGTTATTAATGAAGTAACTGTGACTCGTAATTATTTTTTTCTCCTAGGCCTTAGCAAGCACGGTTGGAAGGGATTATACTGCTGCACATTACAGGTATCATGATGACCCCTACCTCATTCCAGTTTCAAATCTGGCCAAGCGAAGCTTTGCTCTTTCGAAAGAGTCGGGCAGGAAGGCAGCAAAATGGATCCGTCAACAGCATGCAGATTTATTTGACCATCGCGTGGCAGAACCTCCAATTCAAGTATTGTTTAGTTATAATCTCAGTTTTACATATTTAAGTTGCCAATTGGTTCTTTGGTGGTTATTGGTTCTTTCTATGAATTAGGCATACTACCCTACGCCCGTATTCTCGGATGACTCTACCGTTGATGAGGCAATACTACAAAACCTCATAAGCGACTCTCACCTCACGGAAGCTGTGAAAGTGTATGAAATGCTTCAAAATAAAGGGACAAGTAAGGGAAATTTAACTTTCATCAAAGTGAATAATACGAATTTTCATTATGGGTTTTATGTTTCCAGGTATTAGTCGTGAGACGAAGCAAAGTCTATTGGAGCTCCTCGCTTACTACAATGAAGCTGAGCCATTGGATGAAGAATGGACGGAAGAGCGATGGTACCGGGCAGGGGTCGTTGGAAAGGAACGGCCGAGGAATACTTGGAAGTATGAATTGAAAATTGCGCGCTGTTCTGAATTAAAATTTGATATTCCGTTTTATATTATTCAGGGAGGACGGGCTTGCCGAAAAGATTTTCAAAGAGTTGGATCCTGGAGATACAGCCGCATATTGTGCCTTGATCCGGGGTAGAGCAAAATATAATCAAGTAAGACCTATTTGTCACTAGGAATTACTGAGTTTTATTATGTGTGCATATCCATGCTACTAATGCTAACTGAACATTGCAGGTTGAAAAAGCATGGCATCTTTTCCGAGAAGCACAAGGGAAATCCCTCCCTATTGATATTGAAACTTACAATGCAATCATAAGAATTGTCAACCTCAGCCGGGAAAATAGTGAACTGCGTTGGCAGTTGTTGGAGGTAAGTTGGAATACTTGTCACAGGTATTAATGGAATACCCCGAGCCTCATTCGTCAACCTGAACTGATTGGCTTTGTAGTAGGAGAGCGTAATTACATGATTTGTTTCATTTGTCAACAGGAGTTGCTCATTGAAATTAGCAATGCTGGAATCAATCCAAACTTGGGCACTCTAAATGCAATTTTGGAAACTGTGAGCACAATGGGCAACATTCGGCAGTCAAAATCCTTGTGCTTGTCCTTGCTCTCGGAATTCAAAGCACTGGGCATTACCCCATGCCTGGCATCCTACTACTACGTCCTCATAGCTCACTGCAAAGAAAGTAAGGAATTTAATAAACTTTCCATTATTAATCAACTAATTACTAAGCTTATAAAAATTCAATTCTTCTACAGGAGGTCCTGTCAGCTCCATATTAGTGGACATTTTGAATGATATCGAAGGCAAAAGTTTTACAATCCAGGATCACAAGGACACATTTTTCTTCGTTACGGCCATGGACATTTGCAGAAACCACCTCCAGGATTCGGACTTGGGCAATAAAGTCAACAAACTTCTTCATGTTGGAAATAACTATGATCTAATAGGGGACTCTTACAAGGAATCAGTCTACTAGTGAGTTCTATTCTGCTTAACTTTGATTTTTTTTATTGGAGAGTGAAAAAGTAACCCATTTCTGTTTTTAGTCGGCACTTTATGGCATTAAAATGCAACACGGAGCCTTTTGATACATTTATGGAATTCTACAATAAGCTTGTTCCTAATATCTACACCCCAGAACCCCAAATCATGGAGGTAGGATTGCATCAAGCTAAAACTCAAATGCGTTTTTCAATATTTGTTTCTGCTTCACCTTTTCTTTTCTTGATTCCCAGGAAATCTTAAAATCTCTTCAAATCAACGAAGGATTTGAATACATTCCTCAACTATGGTCAGACATGATCATCTTCGATCAAACCCACCGGGAAACCTTGGTTTCTCTTCTTCTCTCAATTATGTCGAGCTATGCGACTTCAGGAGACTCCATGCGGCTTACGGACACTTTTGCAGGGATTGCTTGGAAAGTTTGGGAGACAGTTGAAATGCAAGATCCAGAAAAGGCTAAAAAGATTACGTGGACTGGGCACATGCTCGGGAACGTTATAACGATTTTAATAAAAGCGAACCGGATGGATGATGCGTTTCAAATTCTGAAGAAACTCCTCCAGTCACCCCTCGATATTCTTGGAGTCCCGGATATCGACGCTCTGAAACTCTTCTTGGATTCCTCAATAGCGGAAAATAACGCCGTCATGGCCTTGGTATGTTCATTCAACTACTAAAGTGGCATTTGGGAACATAATTTTCTATTTTATTATTGCTCATTCAGTAAAACCTTTCTGTTTAATTTCAGGCCTGTATTCAGTACGTCAGTGACAGTGGATTTGCTGAAGTCGTGGAGATGGCTTCATCTGTTTTTGAAAAGGTGAAATTGGATGCCGTTCAACTTGCGCGTCTGAGTAATATCGTGGGCTTCGACTTGGCCTCCCAGAAATCTGTTAAATTACCCAAAGGTCTCAATGGAGCATCATAAGTTATCTTTTTCTTTTTTTTTAGTACGTTTAGATTAATTTAATCTAGGCAGTTTTGGCAAGTAAATTGACTCCCTCTTTTTACTACTAACGACCTGGAGGTGAATGACCTTTCGTTACAAATTCTCGGGAATTTAACCTACCAAGCACCACGCTCTTGGTCAAATGAAACGTGGACTACTTCCGGTTGTTGATACCCGAATCTTCCGGCCTCTCGTCTTGCCCTTGGGAACCTAAAAACAGGGGACGGATTTACATTATGGATTCCAAATTACGTATTTTCAAGAACTTACTCGCAACAAATTCCTCGAAATACTTCACAACAGTACTGACTTTTGAGCTGTCTCGTGCAGTTGCAGTACCCACTCACTTGCTGAAGGTTAGGGATACTGCAGAAGCAGACAAGGAAGGACAGAATGGAGGCGAAGATGAGGAATTGCTGGAGGTCGTGTCTCATACTTCCTACAACTTTGAGGACAAAATGCGACTTGAACCTTTGCAAACAGTTTGGATCTGTGGGAGTGAACAGTAAACGTGCATCTCAGGAGATGGAAATACACACAAGTTGACTGGTATTTCTCCAGTCGAGTTATTTTTGTCAAATCGACGCTTCTGTCTGACCCCGCTATCTCCTGAGGTCAAACCTACGTCGAGCTCAGGCCAGGATACAATGTTTCTTTCATTAATTTTATGATTAACGAGCGCCTTTAATGAAGAGAATTCATTGAGCTAAAATTCGTTTATTGAGAATACCAAATCCTTGACCCGTTTCAATTTGTACTTCATGCATGAACCCATTTAATACGGTGATCATGCTCTGCATTGTGCCAGCAAGACATCTCCCCCAACATTTGAGTGACTAACAAATGACAATTTTGGTGTTCCTTTTACAATTATTCCCTCCCAATCGTTGGTTCTTTAAACAGTGAGTAAGGAACATAAGGAAGATTAATTAATACTGGATAAGCTAAGCCTAATGGGTACATTACATCTCTGCCACCCACCATTTCGAAAAATGTAAAACTCCGCTTCCGACAGTTTCCTCCAGCAAAGCAAGATCTGTTACCTTTTGCAAATTACAAATTTAATTTAAACGATTACGCTTACGCAGTAACCATACCTGCCTGCTTTCTATGTGCGAAAAAATTAAGTGTATAAATGTATCTGAAAACTTTTTGGTAAAGGTAATTCAAACTTAAATAGCTTTTATGAGATTGTTTATGAGATTATGCGCTATTACGTTGACCACTGATTGTAAGGAGCTGAGCTTGAAGGGCTTTGACTAGGGTTAAGTGTCATGGCACTTGGCTCTTGATCGATGTTCCAATGGCCCAGATCATAATCCCAGTACATGATGTTGGAGGTTTCTGTACTCGCAAGGGCCAAGTGACGTCGTGCAAG
>JAQIWD010001254.1:0-13373 GCA_034694825.1 Anurida granaria
TATTCACCATCTCCCCATCTCCCCAGTGCTAAAATAACGACATAGTTCCTGAGATTAGTGGAATCTTTCCACTCCTCTGGAGAAAGGACGCTGGAGAAAGGTAGAATTGCTTCGAAAAACAAGGAAAGATGAACAAATGGAAGATTTTGTTGTTGATCTTTCTCCTCCGCAGACTATCAATCATTCAAGCAAACATTTCCCTGAAACGCCTTCCTGCTCCTTGTGAATCCCTTCCCTTTTGCATCATCTTTCGGAGGCTGACATGCGGAAGATGTCAAAACTGAAGGATTCTGCCCCTGCCAAACTGACACGCAAGTAGGAAGGAATGTCAATTTCGAATTCAATTATTTACGACTTGGCAAAACATTAATTTCTTAGGGGGTAACTCGATTCCTTCTCCTTCTTGCTTCGAAGACAAAAAAGTCAATCTTGGAGAATTGGGCTTTCCCATGAAGGAATTTGTCATTTCTCAAGAAAAAGTTACCTGGTGTATTCTACCTCGTATAGAATTTCCATTAAGGGAAAGTAATCAGGAGGTTGAGTAGGAGGGAAGCTGAGAATCAATTACTCATCCCACGCTGTTAAATTTTGATTAAACAGGACAAGGAGTCCCTTGATTCTTATGATTGATCATCTCAACTTTCTCCATTTACGTATCAATTTGATCGTGTGTCCTTTGTCCTAAGGTCGAGTCCTACCCAATGAGTCTTTGAGGACACTTGACCTCGTTAATGATTTACGTCAAGGGCCCTTCATTTCAACCACTCAATCTCCCTTCACTTTAAAGTTTGAACTTTTCAAAGTGCCTTTGAGGTTTCCGGAAAAGTTGGCAAAAAGCCGAAACGGAATTTTTTGTTCAAGAGTTGTTGATTTTTGCACATTCAGGGCTTTTACACAGCATTTTTAGGCTCCAGTTTTCCAAAATATCCCGAACTTACCAAGATCCATGGGAAGGGCCACCTCACGGGTGACATAATGCTGAGGGTAATCTTCCCCGGAATCTAGTGCTGCCAGGGCGGTACAAAATGCTTGGAATCCTCGGACCTTCATGTCCGTTTCACTCAAGTCCAAGTCCAAGGGGACATGACCGGATAGGACCAAGCAGCTCAAGGCTTCAAATCCCTATGAATTTACATCAGAATTATTCACCTTGGCTCCAAAATCCTTTGATGTATTCCGTGCGTGACCTCCGCCCATCGTCTCACCTCATCACCAAATTTATTCCCGCTGAAGCGAACAGACAGCAAGGGCTCACGCCTCATGACCTTTTTGCAAAACCGCAACACTCCTCGCCCCGTGATTTCATTGTTCATTACATTCAAATGCTCCACTTCTCCATTTTTCTGAAAATGACAAACACTGCATCAAAAATTCGAAACTGAATTCCTATCGTAAAATTTATGAAAAAATTAAAAGTTTTGACATCAGCGTCAGCGTCCAACGCTGCGGAAGGGCGGCTAGAAGGTAAAAGTTCGAAACTGAATTCCTATCGTAAAATTTATGAAAAAATTAAAAGTTTTGAAATCAGCGTCAGCGTCCAACGCTGCGGGAGGGCGGCTAGAAGGTAAAAATTCGAAACTGAATTCCTATCTTAAAATTTATGAAAAAATTAAAAGTTTTGACATCAGCGTCAGCGTTCAACGCTGCGGGAGGGCGGCTAGAAGGTAAAAGTTCGAAACTGAATTCCTATCGTAAAATTTATGAAAAAATTAAAAGTTTTGAAATCAGCGTCAGCGTCCAACGCTGCGGGAGGGCGGCTAGAAGGTAAAAATTCGAAACTGAATTCCTATCTTAAAATTTATGAAAAAATTAAAAGTTTTGACATCAGCGTCAGCGTTCAACGCTGCGGGAGGGCGGCTAGAAGGTAAAAGTTCGAAACTGAATTCCTATCGTAAAATTTATGAAAAAATTAAAAGTTTTGACATCAGCGTCAGCGTTCAACGCTGCGGGAGGGCGGACAGAAGGTGAAGTGTCAGAAATATCCCAGTGCTCATCCAATGATCACTTATGTCCGTTACCGTTAATCGTGAAGGTGGAGATGATAAGGAATCAATTTAGAACTTTGCGTCTCATGATCCACCAGTTCCTGGAATCTTTTAGCAGTAAAAGTGTTGACTCCAGCAGCTGGAGTGCCGTTTTCCTCACCTCAACAACAGATGCGAGGATGTCCAGTCCAGCATCTCCCACGCGATTGTAAGGGATGCTAATTGTCGTCACGCCGCGGAGCTCACTCATGACGTTGGAAATGGCGCGCATGTCACGATTCCGGAGGCGCCCACTGGGAAACGTCCAGAAATTAGTCTCCAGGAGCTTGGAAATGAGGTCAGGGGTCCCGGGGCTCACCTCAAGATTCGAGGATACAATTGATTCCCTGGAAGGTAAATTGCAGTCTTCCCATTGGGGTCTTTGACCAAGAGGTCCATTACCACACCCTCCGTCAACCGCCGCAGGGGTTTTAGTCGTGGGAAGATGGCGCGACAGTTTCGGCGCTGATTCATGACCAGCTCTTCTTCCAGCCTTTCCACAAATGTCGTCAACGGATCCTCCGGTGGTGATGGTTCTTCTTCTTCTCCAGCCACCACTTCCGCAGGGATGCATTTGCAGTCGTCATTATTCAGGCAGCAATTAGAGCAATATGGCTGCTGCGGCGGCGGCGACGATGGCGACGGCGTCTTGAGTTTCTGTGCTTGGACAACATGACTTTTGACCCCTACGCTTGAAAATTAAGCGATTTTTTAAAAGGAATTTCTTACATTTTCTGCAGCGATTTCCGTCTCGTCAGACTCGTCGCAGGGACAAGGCTCGGCACACTTGCAATTTTCATCCTCCTCCGTCACGACATCTGATTCGTCACA
Organism: Anurida granaria; assembly: GCA_034694825.1. NCBI lineage: Eukaryota > Metazoa > Arthropoda > Collembola > Poduromorpha > Neanuridae > Anurida > Anurida granaria. Next base: position 2,856 of record JAQIWD010001254.1, read on the forward strand.
GAGACAAGGGTCACACACACAAGCGTTCAGCGGGAAGTCGCCACGGTCATCAGGAGTCACTGGGCTCAAGGCCCTGACCTCTTCCTCATCCGTCCAATCGCTGTCACTCATCGCCAATTCCTTGGCGTCCATGATTTGTTTTCACTTTGCACTTCGCTTTCACTTTTCGGCTTTCACTTTATAGTTATTACACTTCACTGACTTTGCTTCTCCAGTACTCTCCAGCGCTGGATTTTCAGATTTTTGCAAAAGTCAACACTGACGAACCGAGCGAGGAAAGTTTGTGAAAACCATGAGGGTACCATAGGAATTGGTTGTGCACAAAAAAAAATCAAAGGGGAAAAGAAATGAGGGGTGCTTTGAAGATTCTTCGTCCGCCGCTGCTGCCACCACCAGGAACGACTCTTCATTTTTTTCTGCCAAAATTAGCAGTGCCAGTGAACCAGTCACTCCCGATTTGACTCTTTGATGAATAATTCCTTTAATCATGATCAAATTTCTTGTCTTCATAATTCAGATTTGGCATGCGAGCGGAAAGGCGGAATGGAAAAGCTCCAAAAACTCTGCAATTTCCAAATGCAGGCGAAAACTTTTCCAACGTCCAGTTTCTCCGTGTGTTTCCAGAATTCCTTGTGCCATTCCCACGCTTCTTCCAGAAGTAATCTGAGAGGGCTGGGTCTGTAACCTAAAATTAATTAAATCAGTCCTGCTGGACGTGACTGCTAAAGGGGATCTTAGGGAGCTAATTGACTTTTCTATTTACTTTAAAACAAATGAGACTGGAACTGCTGCTGGAACTACTGGAGTGCTTGGGATTATTTAATCAACAAGGAGCATCCCATTACTCCTACAATGCCACCCCGCCTAAAATCCTCCCTTGGATTCTAATATTCTAAATCTAATCCCAATTTTAATTAAACAAAAGGGGGGACCACAAATGGCGGAAGGAAAAGGATCCTGGCTGCTGCGTAGGTTGTTGCTTCTTTTTAATATTAAAAATTATAATTATGCCAAATGAAGTCCAGGATTATCCAGATCCGACTCCTCCAGCATCCTGGAAGTGTATAAAAGGATTCGGTGACTGGAAGGTCACATCTCAGTCTAACTTCAGCGATCCTTAGAACCCAGGTTCGAAAATCAGACACAGAAATGCACAAATTGCTTCCCGTAAATCAGTCCTGACTCCTCGAAATTTATACAAATGACTCGGCAGGGTCTGATCTTGGGCGTCCTTGGGCTCATCTGCCTTCTTGGTAAGGGCCCTTTGGTGACAGCCCTGGATGTCCAACACAGGACATCGTTGGCCAGGGAGCTCAATCGCTTCAGGCCAGAAGCTGAAGCCCCGACTGGACTGGAGGCATCCGACGACTCCTCTCCAGCGGATACTGGAAAAAAGAGGAAGGAAAGTGAAGGTCATAATGGAGGCCAAGGATTGAATTCAATGGATTTCGACAAAGAACGGCAGCGGAAGGCGAGGGAGCCCGAAGAAAGTCATCAATTGGTAAAGCAAATTTACATTTTTTGGGCCAACGAATGAAGCCATTTTTGACGATTTGAGTGGTTTGGAAGAATGAATTTCGCATAAAATTTGAATTTTTCAAACTTTCTCTTCCGCCTAGGAATTAGAGGAAGAATTTCCTGGAGGCTCCCCAAGGGATGAAGTTGTGCGGATAATGGAGAAATTACTTTCACATCCAAATCTTCTCCCTTCCCCTCCAGCACCACCACCAGTCTCGAATTACGCAAATGAAAAACCTCCTAACCCACCATCACCACCATCCGTCGCACTCCACCAACACTTTCTTCTTCCCCGAGAAAGGAGCGTGGGTGACAATGGACATGGAAGACAGGGATACAGCGATCCACTTTCAACTTCACTTAATCAATTACTAGCAAGTATTTACGAGCATCAGGGGATGAATGGGGAAGCGGGCGCTGCTCCTCCTCTTCCTAATCCCATCAACTACCCTCACACTTCACGTTTTTATCCCAAGCGATCCGCTCCGAATTCAGCATGTAAGGAAGTCCCAATTCTTGAAAAGGCTCCTGCTTTTTCCCTAATTTGTATTAAAAATCTGAATGATTTTCCAGATATTTGCCATTTCAAATTATGCCAATTTGGCTCATCCGGGAAGCGACTCTACAAACCCCGTTCTGGATTGAGTTTTGAAAACCAAGTCTGACTGGGAAATTAGAACAACCGGAACGGAACTGGAAACGCCCCTCCTGGAACTATTTCCTAAGAATCGGCATTTATGAAATTGCGAATAAATTTGTCAAACGGCAAGGATACGGAGCAATTCTGGGATTCTTAAGTTTGTTCTTGTTTTTGTTCAAAACTGAGTGAGACTGAATTAAAGAATTTCATTCATCCAGGTCCAGGAATAAATCCATTTGGTAACTTTCACCGGAAGGGAAAGTTTAGGAGAAAACAGAAGCGGAGGAGGGCAAACACTCTTATAAAATTGTCCAAGTCAAATATTTGGTTTGCTTGAAAGCACCACCCTCAAACGTCACCAGGAAGCAAAAGTGAAAGAGTAAACTATGCATTTACTTCACTGATTCCCAATAAACCAGAAGGATACGATTTTGATACATCGAAGAGGTCAGTAAGGTCAAGAATTCTGGCCTTTCAATTTCAAATCGATTTTATTAATGTGACTCTCCCTTTCAATACAATTAAGTTTTGATCTTATAAGGGTCGGACACCTACTCACTAATTAAGTAAAGCGAAGAGGGTGAAACGGGAAAGAAAAGTTAGAAGGTAATGTAAAGTTATTTTCTTTTTGAGACTAGGTGTTCAAAAAGAAGGTTTTTGAATTTCGTGGTGGTCAGGGAGTCAATTCCAGTGCTTAGAGTTCCAAGATTGGATAGATTTGAGCTTGACTGAGGAGCCAATTAATTGTGTACGACGTGAGGAAACAGTGAGAAGTGGGAATGACCTTGACCTTCTTGTATTGGAAGAAAGTTCATAGAGGTGTGAAATAAGAGAATAAGAGGATTTTAAGGAGTTGAAAACATTTTTCATTCTCACCCAAACGATTCTTTCTGGAATTGTTAGAATGTGAAGTTGTTCGAGAAGGGAGTAAGCGTCCATTTTGACTTATGGGTTTTGAAAACTTGAGTTCTAGTAAATTTATTACCTTTTAGAAATGCTCTGCTTAGTTTTCGGTTTAAGGAGGGACGGAGAGCAGACATGAGTAGGACATTAATTTTGTTTTGAAGCTTCATTAGATCAAGATGGGGTTGGATTCCCCAGATACTAATCCCATAATCGTAGGTAGGAATTACAAAAGCTTTGAAAAGGATAGAGAAAGCACGCGGGGTGAGAAATCTGGAGATGCTGCGAATTCGACCACGAACCGAGTTAAGCTTATTACTAATTAATTTAAAATGTTGTTTAAAGTTAAAATTTGTGTCAAAAAGGATTCCCAAATATTTGAAAAGAGTCTACTCGCTTGAGTTCATGATTGTCAAGAGTGGGGTTGGAGAAAGTGGGGAGAGTCTCCCCTGGTTTGTGAAATAACATAAATTTTGATTTATCCATGTTAATAGAAATTCCATTTTTGTTGCTCCAATCGTGAACTTTTGCGAGGGTCAAATTGAGTTTTGAAATGTGATTACATCTACGTTAGAGCCTTGGGTGTAGAAAACTAAATCGTCAGAGTAGAGTAGGAAAGGGAGGTCAATGGACTCGGAGATGTCATCAATAAAGGCAGCAAACAGCAGCGGTGCGATTGTTGAGCCTTGTTACTCCAACTTTCCAAACTTCTTTTAAATTCGAGTCATATTTTTGAGACTTATTTTCTTGAGTTATATTTTGTAATTCCCTTTCCCAATTGCATCTTTTCAGAGTAAAAGGAGCAGGGCCACATGTAAATGATTCAAAAGGTCGGAAGGAGGCAAGATTCCTGAGATGTCCTAACGAGATTCCTTGCAGATGAGTAGGCAGAGCACATGGGAATTGATGCGAGACGATGAGTGAAAGCGTAAAGAGAGTTAAAAGACGGAAGAAATCAATCGTGAAGAATTAGAAGACTCCTTCTGGATCTCCAGCGGGATCCAGTAGTGTAAATCGAATCGCAGGAGTGATAAACTGCTGATGACGATCTTCAGCTGCTGGATCTTCCAGGCTTGAAGATAATGAAATAAAAATCCCATTGGATTTTTGCTATTCTTCCTTCCAGTTCTACTTCCAGTAATGCTCTACAATGTAATGGGACAATGCACAAGAGACAAGGAGTAAAATGACAGGATGAGATCCTATGCCTGTTGCTTTCTCCTTCCCATTAAAGTAATTTACGAGGAACGACAACCACCACCAGCTTCGATTTTCTCACGTACGAAACCACACCTTGGATTACCCTCATCATCACTGGAAACTACACGCCACCATTTCTTGTCCGAATCCACCAATATCATGGGACAAAATTCACGAGTCTCCTTGAGTACTTTCTCTCATTTTTCATTCATTCGGTTCTATCCCACTTGGCATGTCAATTAAAGTCTTTAAAATGCTCATTTACCTTGCACTTTGGTAGTCCTTGGTTCGCAAAATGGCCCTTTTGAAACTAATAATTAAATCCCCGATAAGTTCCTATCGATCTCCGGCTGTTCCAAAAACTTTAATCAAAAGCACCCATGGAGAACTTTGAAATAATGGATTTCCTTTCTATCATCATCCTTTAAGCTCAATCTTAGCTCATTTTCCCACTTGACTTTCTCCATTGACTCGAAACCACGAAGGGTTGGTGGCTTGTGGAAACTTTGTGGAAATGAGGAGGCGGCGGTGGTGTAATTTTTTCGACCATCCATCGGGACCACCCTGAAAAGAATCATTCATGCATTTATTTAGGCCCAGGAAATATTTCCGGAGCCTTTGGGACTCCCCCCGTTCCGGATTTAATTTACGCTCGGGGGAGCTTCAATGGAGGTCAGGAAGCAACGGAGGATTTTCTTCAGCAGACCGGGGGAAACCTTGGGGGGAAAGAAAGGAAAACGGAATATTATTAATAACATGGGAAATTCCTAGAAACGATTCTTTTGTTCTGGAAAAAGCGTGAATTTTCATTAAAATTTGCATTTTCCCCTGTGTCGTCCCCAAGCTTCAGTTGTACCTGATTTGGGTGGACTTTCACCGATTGCAAGTTTTTCGAAACTTGTGCCCGGAATTTTGGCGATGCAACTTTTACAGCTTTCCCTAAAATAAACAAGGCCGCGGACAATGCTTGCGTCAACGACCCGTCCCGCATGACCTCCGTTTTATTTTTACGGCTGGAAATTAGTAGGCGACGAAGAAAAAGTGAAGGCATAGGGGTAACAGCAGGAAACAAAAGGAGGGATGATTTATGGATCCAAGGACTAATAATGCCAATTCTGGAGGGTAAAAAAAAATCCCAATAACGGGCGTAGTAGTCATTGGATTGCTCACGTTTCCGTAGCGTCCACTGAACCCACGGAGCTTGTGAGATTGAAACGCTTCCATGCTATGGACTTTCACCTTTCACGCTGTCTGTCACAAATAATTAAACCGCGACAATATACCAGAAAGCGACATATCTTGACCATCCATCATGCTACATCATTTTTTGCAACATGATCTCTAGGAATCATCCTTATTACGTTTTTTCCCCCTTTGTTATTGGAATCCAATTTGGAGGGAAGGTAACTCGATGCCAGTAATTTCGTGAAGGTGAAAGTTGGAGAAAGGCAGGGAAATCGAATAAAAAAACAGCAAGGTTCTACAAAGTCTAAGCGCAATGTTTTTCTCCATATCAAGATGAGCAAGAACAAGAAAATCCAATAATGATTTCCATAAAACATTTGACAATATTCAAGGTTCTAAATAGTTTTGCAGGGAGAAAATTGTGCCTTCTAATTTCTGCTCGTCTTTTCCTTGTTCCTCTTTGGAGTTGGACCTTGAACTTTAAATTCGTACCCTTTGTGCGAAAAATAAAAAACCAGGGAAAATCGATGCCGAAATCGTTGATTTCCTCGACCAGAATTTGGAATTGGTCCAGTGATTACTAGATTGGAGACAGACAGGCTCTACAATCAAACGCATAACGAGCACAACGGAAACGGAATAAGAAAGACAGGAGGAATCCAATTACAGGGTTCACTATTCCTGGAATTCCGTTTCTAAACAACGGAAGAATCCCAAATAATTATTGAAAAGCAATAAGAAATCCTTCTCTCTTTCCCTGACTGCCTTTCCCTCCTTTCACTCCTACTTTCACTCCCAATGAAAATCAGAGGACTGATTCATAAGTTTCTTAGAATGAATGAGACTCTTCTTGTTATGGTTACAAATTAAGTCCTTCAAATCTTCCCTTCCAATCCACTTTCTCTACTTTCCCATTTCCAGATCTTATGGCTTTCCATAAATCTCCAGAATTTTCCAGGGGAGAGGGTGTAAACCGCCAGGATGGGCGGGTTTGCCCCAAACATTCCTGTACATGGGGAATGTACTTACATTTACATTCGATCTTCGTTAATGGACGCAGTAAACTGTTGCGGGTGATGAGGCATCCGATCCGCATCCAAAGTGGGTTTATTAAATGTAACCCTGTGGAAGGCTTAAGTGCGACATAAAATTGGAGTAAAAGGATAATCAAATCTTGGCAAAGGGGGAATGGCGGCTAATGAACCACCACCACCACCAGCACCACTCCAGGACATGGAATGTTCCAGAGGCCACAAGAAACAACCCACCACCAGACGGGTGACAATTTGGACCGGAGGAAGGGGTTGGGGTTGGTCGGATTGTCGTCACCACAATGTTACCCTGCCTCCATCCCCACGGCTGAGCCACTGAATGAAGCTCCTTATGGACCTGGTGGCGGTGGTGGCGGTGTTTGCTAAGCTTCATTGGTCTCCGTATGGTGAAAGTTTGTGAATTTGTGGCGTATTTGAAGGGGTCGGATATATAAATCCGCATCCCCCCTGCCCGATTCTCTTCAATTGCCTCACTCAGTCGAGCCGGTGCACTTTCTCCGCTTTCTCTCCCGGTCTTAAGGCGTCTTACTTTTACCAGAATACCAAATCCAGGGGCTCACCTCAGAAGCACTTTAGAATCAAAAAATAAAGAAGGAATAAGCTTTCCAGAAACAAAAAAGGAACCAAGGTAAGCCCCCTTCTTTAAATTTTTAAAGTAAAGGAAAATGTTTTCAAAGTGAACATGAAGATGAACTTGAACAGAATTAAAGTTTTCAGAATTGAGTTTTTCTTGTGCTTTCACTTCCCAATTTTATGCTAAACATTTCATACATTTTAATTCTAGCATTTCCGTTTCGCCGGATGGCAAAATCGTCCTGCAAATGTTCATTTCCACTTTTACAAAAGTTTGAAAACGTGCAAACCTTGCGTTGCAAGTTTTTAAAAAATGCTTAGATTTTTTTGATTTTCGAGTCGTTTTCTAAAGCTAATTAATAATCGATTGGAAATTTTCAAATGCGAAATCAATTTTTAGATTTCACCGTCAATTTTTCCAAAATTTTGAAATTTCTGTTTCCTAATTTCAGATGGTGCGTATGGATTTAACTTTGGTGTGTTTTTGTCTTCCGCTCATCCTGGCGGCTCCAGCAGATGATTCGCTAAAACAACAGCAGGTAAGGGAAGAAAACTGACAACTGCTTCCAAACTCCGCAGGACAAACTATTTTTCAAACTTTTTATCATTGATACCCTTTTTCGAAATTATTTGAGCAATTTCGAGTCGTTGTAACTCAATTTTTTCGTCCCCTCTGGGGAGCTTCTAGAACAACAATTTCAAATTTAAAAACTCACTTCTCAAAGTTACTTAGCGTTTCAAAAAGGAAAGGTGGGTGACATTAAAAATTCAACGGTGGAAACAAATAATTCTCCATTCTTTCTCCTTCGTTCAGAAAGTCGTGAAGAAAGTACGGAAAAAGGGGTTATTGTGAAAGCATTTGTCTCCCTTAAATTCCCCACCTATTAAACCCTCTGACGATTATGCGATTCTCAAAATCGTGCAAATATTGATGCTCAACCAATCAACGCTGTGCCAATTTTTGAGCAATTTGAGCTAAGCACTGACAGCGTTTCCCAACCTAATAACACGACGCTTCTGTCTCCAATTTTGTTGAAGCACAAAAAACAAAAGTGGGGGCTGAATCGGCCCGGATGGATCAACAAATCATTCGTGCAGAAGAATAAAGGAAATCAAAAGTGAGAAAACATGTTTGCACTTTCACTAAAGCGCATTTACGGAAGCGTATGAATCGCTTCGTAATCATTTGGTGACAAGACAAAATGTCACTCACAGTTTCATCCCAATTTTACGCGTTTTGGAAAATCATTGAAACAGATCAGAATAATCGCAAATATTTTCGGTTAAATCTACCGGAAAATTATATCCGAAAAGAAAGGTGGAAAACTTTCTTTGTCCCATTCTCAACATTTTTTCAAAATTTACAAACCATGAGAAGGTTTGCAAATTTTAAAGAATGTATGAGCCACCCCCCCCTGGAAATATTTTATCTTCCAGTTCCTTTCTTTAATATTTTATTCATGCTGGATAGAGGATAAGAGACAAAAATCCCAGAGGAAGGCTTCTGAATGATGAGAATTGCAAGTCAAGTGACCCATTTGTTCATACCTTTTTAATATTTAAGCCAATGCGAGACCAGGCATCAGGCGCTCGTGGTTGTGCTGCGGTGGCGGCATGGGCAACAAATAATTGTGAATTATTCAAAGAAAATGATACAGTAGAAAGTATCATTTATCTCTAGAGCCTCCAATAGGAGCCCAGAGCCCAGTGCTAAAACCACCGTTTCATGGCTTTCTCTTTCTATTACCAACACCACAACCACCACCACAAGGTTCATGTTCTAAAAATTCAAGAGGATAATTTCCCATTCCAAATCCAAACAACCCACCCCTTGCGGTCCAATTAGATATAATTAAAAACCCCACCGCTGGCACGAGGCACCGCTCAAGGTCACCTTCCTGTTTTTATTCAACTTTCAAAAGAAGGTCGTAGAAGAGGGCTGTAATTTGTAACATTTATGTGAACACGGAAGCTTCCCTTCTTACATTCTGGTAACTTTGTTTCATATGGAATGCAATTTGAGAGCTAGTTTGACCTTTAACATTTGGATGGGGATGACGGAGGTGTCATGGGGCTCACGTAGCTGTTTCGATTGGGATGTCCAATCGCTTGATCGCTCGCTGTTGATAGACAAGAAAATTCAAACATCAGAGCAAGAAGAAGATTTTGACCTTTGACCTTTGACTGGGTGACTCACCTTGACGCATTTCGTGTAGTCTTTGAAGAGATCTTCGCAGGGGACCATGTCAGGTTTGGATTTTCCTTGAAGAAACTCGTTGGCGTACCAGTCCATGAAGCAGTCATCATACTTTTTCTTCATTCCTGTACACTCTGGGCTTATGCTGCCCACTTCGCGTAACTGGAAAGAAGGGATTAACGTAAGCGCTTAGCGTAAGGAGCGCAGCGTAAGAGGCGGTAATGGGACGCAAGGGGTGCAACTTACGTCCTCCTGCTTGATGCCCGCATACTTTTTCTCATCACAAGGGGGATGGGGATGATTTTTCTTCGGGGGTGGCGACGGCGGCATTTCCTTCCGGTCTGAAACCCACGTCCAACACAAGTAAACAAGTCCAAGAATGCTGAAAGGTCAAATCAAATGTCACACTTGTACAAGAGCTCAACTTTCATACACCAAAAGAAGGGGAAGATCAATCCAACTTTTTTTTAAGAATCTGTCAAACATTTCTTATTTCTCTTCACAAAGAGTAACTGGTTTCCAAGACAAGCAAAGGTCGATTAGCACAGGTAGTCTATACCCGGTTTTTGTCCAATTCTTAGACCAAAACAGATAGGAAATTGAATCGATTTTACCCGCCACAGATCCGAGGGATGAATTGCACTAGAAAAAGCAAAGCATTCTTTTGATGAAAATGCAACTAACGCAGGAATCAATTGTGTCAATTTTCATTCCTTTTTTGTCATCCCTCGCCACTCAAAAGAGGAAAATAGCAAGGATTTCCTTTTAAAGTTGTAAATAATCTACGAGACAATTTGACAGAGGAAGAAAAGTTGGGATGAAGAGGAGGAGGAAGTGGGAGAATTCCTGAAACAATTCATTTTCCTTTTGTTCTGACTCTATTGTCTCCTGCCTGCTGGAAACATTTCCAGCAACTCGTAAACCAAGTGACAAGAGCTGATGACTCTGGAGGCAGGCGTCACACGTCTCATCCCCAGCCAATGGGACAGGAGACTCCTGGATAAGAATCCTTAAGGAAAAATTAAAAGAAAATAAAACTTTCACTCCTGGAGAAAGTGTGAGGAAGAGTCTCCATGGACAATTCTCCAGGAGCCTATTTAGGTATGCTAGTTACGTAGGAGCTCCTGATCTTGTGTAGTCTTGTCATCCATTGTCTCTTCATCCTCTTATCATCTCCAGGACGAGTCTTCAGATCACTTCATCCAGGAACCACAGGAGGACAGGAAGTGCTCGACGCCAGCGACAAGGTT
>JAQIWD010001255.1:0-13372 GCA_034694825.1 Anurida granaria
AAAAAGGGCGCAACTCCCTCAACAGGAACAGGAAACTAAAACCTGCGCTTTTGTTCGCCTCTGATACACAGGTGCGAAAAATATTTGCGCCCACCGGATCGATTTTTAAGGAAATCGTGCCGAACCCGAATTTTATTTCAGTAGTCGGTCGCTAAAATTTATTCCCCACGATTTGGCTTTATACACTGCTTTCAGTCAATTCAGTTCAGGTCAAACCTCTTCTTCTTAAATTTTTAATTGCTTTTGATGACTTTGCCGGAGTTGTCTTGGATTTAAAACTTCTACACACAAGGTTTGGTTGATGTTTGTGGTGTTTATCGCATTGCGTAGTCCGTACTCTGCACTCACTCAGATGGTTATTTACAAAGAATTAAATGATTTATTTTGTATTTTGGCTTAACCAAGAAAATTAACTGTAGAAAAGATGACAATTATTTCTTCCTGTTAGTTCTGTTTTAGCCCTAAAAGTAATATAAAATTTATCGTCGAAATATGTTGGTTGTGGAGCTACTGGGTATTGGGTCCAATCCGTAATTTTGATTATGTATAATAGTTTGAAATTTAAAGATTTAGTGCAACTTTTAGTTCAATTCAGGTTCATAAAGTTTTCTGAAAGTTCGATTCCGGTTAGTTTTGAAATATTTTGTGAAGGGATAAGAATGATAAGTTGTGATAAACTGTGATAAGAATTGGTACTCCGAGCTTCTTTCTGACACCTGTGGTGGTACTGCATTTTGACACTGGAGCCACTTTTCCCGTCTTGTTTTGTTTATTTTTGAATCCCAGAAGAGATGAGATCTGCAGCATCAGCATCCCATTCCCATTCGCATCTTCTCCCCTCTTCATCCCAATCTCTCGGCCAAGTGAAGATGATTCGGAAGAAGGACCCTTGAGATCTATTGAGCGGAGGACATCGGATGCGGCTCCTGGATACACCAGGGGATTTATCACGCAGAAAAACACCATCAGGAAGAAATGTCAACGGGAAAAAAAACAACATCTTCCGTAAGTGTCAATCTCCTTTGTTTTTCCTTTTTGATTGGGAGTGTTTGATAATTGGAAAGTGGTGAAAGTGACTCAAGTTTCAACCCGATTACTTTCACTCTTGCTTGCTTCGAACTTTAATTGATAATGCCCTAAATAATCAGTCACCAACAGAGCAATAGCTACAAATTACGCTCGTGTTAGTTACATAATCTTATTTGTAATTGCACAATTTTTTTTAAATGAAAAAAATGAGATCATCGAGTCGAGACGAAATTAAGTGAACAAACGACTTTGTCAGTCAGGTGGCACCGAAGTGTCATTTCATTTCATTATGGGGAGATAAGTAGAAGTTGAGAAAGTTAGACTGATGCTGGACCAGTTTTCAGTTTTTGACTGATTAATAATTTGAGAATGTCAATGGCATACTGATCGAGTAGAAGCGAAATTGAGTCTCTCACAAGCAAATTGGATAATATACAAGACGCTGTGCTTTGTTCTTTTCAATGCAAGTAAATGTGTCAATAATGTCTATAATCGATTTTTCTCACATTTATGGATTTTCTAGTTCAAGTTGCTGCAGAGGACAGTATAAAGAAGAACCGACTGTTTGACCTCGAATTGGAGATTTTTGACTTCTGATCCAATTCTCACCCCCATTACCCTCATTACCAATCAGCAAAGATGAAGACATTAATCTAAGGATAAAATTGATGAATGAGCAAGTAATTGGAGTCTATCCAGATCCAATTCTGGAGAGTCATTCATTTCTTATGCAACGCTGCTGCAAGAATCTTCTTGACTGAGAGCTCAGTTTTTTATTATTCCTGGAGTTGTTTAGTAGTAGAAGAGGAACCGGATTGATCGCAAGTAATCGCTGTGTTCTTTGTTTCTCCGTCTTCCGACAAAGTTTATGACTCTTCAGATTGTTCCCCATCCTTGTGATCTGTTCCGAATTACAAACAAGTGGCAACTCAAGTTTAATTATCAAATCGACGCTACAAGTAAAGAAGTGAAGCCTTGTCTTCCGACAGCTCTCTAGATACACTCGGTTGTGAAATGTGTGGTGCACTAACGACGACGCTACTGTTCTAATAACTACTCCCTGTATTAAATTGGTTGTGATGAAGTTGAACTTTTAAACTCATTATGATAGACCGACGACGCGTCCTGGTTTTATCCTTCCAGTATTTAATTACTCTTACTATTTTATGGAAAGAAAGCTTTATCATTGTTTCTGGAAAAGATCTCATCCATGAAATCCATGTTGACATCCATGACGGTCAGGACGCTCTCTTCACTGTATCGGGTATGATGGACTTTTATAACTTTACGTGTCCTATCAGTGTAAACTTTCCATTAACATTTGTTTATTGTTTCAGTCAATTCTTGTGGATTGGACGAATATTTATGCAAGGATAAACTCAAGTGCATCTCAAAAGATTTGATTTGCGATGGAACTGACGACTGCTTGGATTCCAGTGATGAGTCAAGCTGTGGTAAGTTAAGTTTTAGTTTGCAATTCTTTGACATTATGGTCTAAATAATAAACAATTGAGTATTTTCGTATTGTTCCCAGCTAACACCTCATGCCGCCCAGGACTGTTCCAGTGTAAACAGTCAAAGAAATGCATTCCAGGTAATGAGTCTTACTCTGCGGTAACCCTCAGAAATCTGGAGCTTACGCAATTCGTGTCTCAACTTTGTGCATTTTTTTCCAGCTGGTTGGAAATGTGATCAAAGTCCAGATTGTGGTTTCCAGGCAGGGTTCATGCTAGATTTGTCAGATGAAGAAGATGAAGAATGTGAGTTTGAAGTTTTGTAATCAAACAACAGACGGCCATTTTCCAACTTCAAAACTTATAACACCTTTCCTTCTTATCCAGGTACCACCGGGAATCCTTGTCCCAAGAACTCCATCAAGTGTCAAGATGGATTCACTTGCATCCAAATTTCAAGTTTATGCGACATGATTCCCGATTGCCCTGATGGTACCACTGAAAATCAATTTTTTGAATAGTGATTTTGAAACTTCAATTCTTGAATTTCGTAGGTAGCGACGAATCGAGCAGATTTTGTGGGAATACAACCATTTGTAACGAAGCCCTCCATTGTAAATATGGTTGCAAGCCGTCAGAAAAGGGACCTATTTGTTATTGTCCTATTGGTATGATGCAATTTCTTTTGTGAAAATTCTAGCGTTGTTTGCCTTTACAATATTTAACTCTTACTTCATTTTGCAGGCAAGGAATACAACGGAAGTGACTGCGTAGGTAAGTGTCAAGGCTTGTCGTTCATTAGCTCATTTTACTTTTCAATGTTCTCTACAATGAATTTCAATTGACATTTTGATATTTCTTTGCAGATACGGATAAATGTCTCTTTGAAGATACCTGTGACCACATTTGTAATTCTAATCCCGATGGAACTCACTCTTGCCAATGCGGCAAAGGATTTAATCTGATTAACCGAAGAGAATGCAAAGCTCTAGATGGTATTTGCACAAACGTTTCGTGTGGATTAAGATACGATTCTTATGATATTCATTTCTTGACGTTTTCAGTCCCACCAGGCTCATTTCCGCTCCTTTTGTACCATGACTTACATGGGATTTCATGGCTCCACCTCAATGGCTCCGTCTACTCCTCTTTTGTGTCCTACAATGCGGATGCCTCCACGGTTATTCCTGGAGTGACCTTTGATCATTTCAACCGAACAGTCTGTTGGATCAATCATAATCACAAGAGTGACGGAAACTCTACGTTTCGATGCGCCACGGCGGATAATTTACAAAAGTATTGGGACAACCGTCAGCCATATTTGTATTCCTTACAAGGTAAAATTCGAACCCTTCAAATGCCAAACGGCGACACTTTCATATGTATTTTGATGACCAAGTATCAATGCGCTTGCTTACTTTCAGATGTCTACGAGGTGGCGTACGACTGGGTCACGTGGAACTATTACTTTATGGACAGTGGGCTGGAGATAATTTTCATGTGCAACAACCAACTGGACATTTGTAAAACGGTAGTAGATTCAGATGTTTCGAAACCCAGGTCAATCGCGCTGGATCCAAACAAAGGGTGAGGAAAAGGAGAGGGCAAAGTCGCTAATCTCTGAATGAATTAGTTAACTCACCGTGTTGTCTTTTACTATTCCAGGTTCATGTTCTTCACAGTGTGGGGAAGAAGTGGAGCCAAATTGGAGAAGGCAAATATGGATGGCTCAAATCGCAAGAATTTGATCACTTCTAAAATCGTCTATCCAGAAGGATTGACACTTGATCTACCAAGATCAGAAATATTTTGGGTTGACAGATTTCTAGACGCTGTGGAGCGTATTGATTACGATGGTGGGAATAGGAGGACAATGTACAGAGGGGTAAGTCGGAATCATGTTTCCTGAAACGTACTATGCCCCTAGATTCTTTGTCTTTTGTTTTCCAGATTCAGCAGTTACGTCATATTACCGTATTTGAAAAGGCTTTGTACATCCTCACATCAAAGGAGATTCTCACTTTCCGCAAATTCAATCCGAGCGGACAGAATTATACGACCCTGGTGAGGAATTTGACGAGTCCGCTCGGTGTTCAGATTTACCATCGGCAGAACCAGCCACTCAGTACGTTTTTTTCACTTAAATCAGCGTTTTTCTTTTACTAATTTTTCTTTCTTGTTGCAGCGATACTGCCCCAAAACAGAGGGTGTCTGGATCTCTTTGTCAAAAATCAAGGGCCAGAAGGTGGCTCATGCCTCTGTCGAGAAGGGTTCATACTTGGCCCAGATGAAAAGTCGTGCAAACGTAAGCATAACATGCAGTTTTTTATAAGGTTAATCTCAAACTGCTCACAAACTAAATTCTTTGTTATCATCTTCTCCAGGAAAGACACCAGAGCAGTTTCTATTTTATGCGAAATCAAGACCCGGTGGAGTGCGAAGTATTTCACTCATGACAAACGTCTCAGACGTGATGATTCCAATTGTTGATCCCGTTGTGAATGCTGCAATTGACTATGACTCGATCACTTCCAAAATATATTATACGGATTCCAAAAGATTTCGAATCAAGTCCAAAGGACTCTACGACACGACGAGCGAAGTCTTCCTGGACAAAGGCGTTTCTCACAGTGAGGGAATCGCGGTGGATTGGTCCGGACGGAATCTGTACTGGACTGATGAGAACCTCAAGGTCATCTATGTCACTCACCTGGATCATCCCGAATATCGAAAGCTTCTTATTGACACGGATTTGGAAAATATCAAGTCCATTGTCGTTTTTCCTAAAGCTAGGTAAGACTGAAGTAAAATTTGAAATTGAATTACAGTTCTTCAGGCCTCCAATTTTTATTTCAGTCTCATCTTCTGGTCATGTTGGTCCAAGACAAAGAAAGACACGAGCGGTTGGATTGGAAAAGCATGGATGAATGGGATGAATCGAGTGAAGGCCGTAAGCAACCTCGTATGGCCCCTTGGGCTAACGCTGGATCAAGAGAAAGGACATCTCTACTGGGCTGATTCCTTTACCTACAAGATTGAACGACTGAATATTAAAACAAGTCGAACAGAGGTAAGATTTCTTTTCGGAATTGGATTTCATCCTGGTTTTTATTTCTTTTCCGTTTATTCCGTAGCTGATTTACCAACTGGAAGAAAAGGAAGAGAATCGTCCCCTTGGGATGTCATTTTTCAGAAATGCTCTCTACGTCAGCACCAGCCTCAACTCCTTTCGGGAGAATCACTACACTACAACCACTTCTGCAAACATTCTTTACGTCCGGGTTGAAGACTCCGGTGGGATTCGGGATAGGACTCCACGTACTCTCTTCTCCACTGACGCTGCGAATCAACTCAAAATTTACGACGCCAGTCTCCAGAAAGGTAAACAATTTTTCGTTGCCATTCTGGAATTGCTGGAAGTGGTTCCCCACAGACTCTTTTCTTGTTTGTCAATTAGATGGAAATGCTTGCACTGGGAGCAACAATGGATGTCCGGAACTTTGTTTTGGGATTCCTGAAAATCCCTTTTCAGCTTGTGAGTGCCGGGATGGATACAGGAGCATTTCGGATGGGAAAGCTTGTGAGAAAATAAGCGACTACAGGCATCCACTCGCCTGCAATGCTTCCGAATTCCAGTGTGCAAATTTCCCCAAGTGTATCCCTTTCAGGTAAGGACACCATGCCGAATGGAAATGCCAACTCACTGGTCATTTCAACCCCTTTTGCCTTATTTCTTTAGCCTCGTCTGTAATTCCGTGGACGATTGTGGCGACCTAAGTGATGGTTAGTTAATTTTATTATTAAAAGTCGTGATCACTATTTTTTACCTGCATATTGGTTCTCTCAATTTTAAATTTTCTTCTTTAATTTTTCTTACAGAGGAAAGCTCTGACGATGGGCCTTGTGGTAAGTTTTTCGTTTTCTCCATTCATCATAGGCTCGGAATTTGGATTTTAAATCCAAATTTTAACACTTTTTAGCTTACGAGCCGGGATTATGTGGTTTGAACAATTTTCACTGCGGAGAAGGCAAATGCATACCGAAGTCTTTGACTTGCAATGGAGTTGAAAATTGCGATGGAGGGGAAGACGGTTAGTTCACCTGATTTGTTCCTAATTAATTTTGTTAAAGTTAATTAATTTGTGAACCCATTTTAGAACAACCCACATACTGTGGTAATGCTACCGTCTTCGGCTGCCATAATTTTGAATTCCAATGTGAATTAACGAAGCGGTGCATCCCACTGTCATGGGCTTGCGGTAAGCCATTTTAGCTTACACATTCCGGAGTCCATCGATGCGTGATGTGATGTGGAACAACTAACTAAAGTTACAATACGTTACCTATAATTTCAACTTCTTCCTTTTTTTAGACGGGGTCGTGGATTGTTCTGCCAATGGTCAAGACGATAGAAGTGATGAGCCCGATCGATGTGGTAGGCATTTCAAAACCTTTGTGTATTTTATTGTCTTAGCAGGTTTTAGCATGGATTTCTTTGCAGTGCATCCGGAATGCACACCGTTGCAGTTCGAGTGTGATACAAAACTGTGCATTCCGCTGGAAAATGTGTGCAACGGTTTTGAAGACTGCGTGGATGGAAAGGACGAACAGAATTGTGAATCGCATTGCAACATGACGAGCAAGTACTACTGCGGAGCAGACTCCAAATGTTTGGAATCTATTCAAGTTTGTGACGGGCAGTGTCAATGTTCTGGTGAGTCCAATTCGTAGTCACTTTTCCAGCCAGTTTCAGCCAACATTTCAATTTTAAACAATTATTTCTCTTTTAGATGCATCTGACGAGTATAATTGTCCTGGGAAAGTACCACAATGTGCGTACAACTTGAACAACATTCCAACGGAGCAGTGCGCACTAGATTCGTGGTTTGACACCTACGTCTCCAAGGAAGAGTGTCGTAAGGATTTAATTTAATGCTTTATCCAGATTATCCAGAGGCTTAACGCTAATACTGATTTTTGGTCCAGGAAATATCACATGTGGACACAATACTTGGAAATGCATCAGTTCTGGAGGATGCGTGCCACATTCGTTTCGATGTGATTCTACTCCAGACTGTAAGTCACTTTTACACGGCCACGGTGGTCCATTCGCGGAGGTTTCTCAGAAGAAGTTGCTGGCTACAAGCATCTTAAATTTTCGTCTTTTTCAGGTGCTGATGCAAGTGATGAGGTTGGATGCGCCCGGACAACTCCCCGCTGTGACTTCCCTTCAAGGTTATGCGACAACAAAAAAGTTTGCGTTGGTGTCAGCAAGTTGTGTGACGGAGTCAAGGATTGTCCAACTGGGGAAGACGAATCTAAACTTTGTCGTAAGTTTAGTAATAATCGTTTCCCCTTGCTTTGGTGCAGGCAGGCCACATTTTAAAATTATGTTCTTTGTATTTTGCAGATGAGAAGCAGTGCTCCACCAATCAGAGCAACTGCTCCGACGGCTGTCAAAATTCCCCCGAAGGTCACGTCTGCTTCTGCCCCCAGGGAAAGCACTTGTCTACAAACAAGACCCTCTGTGTTGACGACCATCCCTGTGACCAATGGGGAACTTGCTCTCAGATATGTCGTCGGATTGGTTCTCGCCATCACTGCCTCTGTCTCTCTGGTTATGATCTCAAGGAAGATGGATTCACGTGTGCAAGTTCGAACCCCGAGATCCCTTACTTGGTTTTTAGCAACAGGCATGAACTGAGGGGGATTAACCTAAGAAATCTCCAATTCAACTCTTTGATCTCCAATTTGCGCAACTCAATTGCGCTGGATTTCTACTACGACATTACCAGGAATCAAAGCGCAGTCTATTGGACGGATGTCGTGGATGACAGGATTTACAAAGGAAATCTTATTACTGGGTGTAAGGGAATGATTTCTCACAAAAAGTGCGATGTTGATCTGAGAATATGGAGGAGAATTGTAATATTTTGAATTTAATTTGTTTGCAGCGTTGATCAATATCGAAGTTGTGATCCAGACGGGCCTTGCCACGGCTGAGGGATTGGCAGTTGATTGGATTGGAGAAAATCTCTACTGGGTTGAGAGCAATTTAGACCAAATCGAAGTTGCCAAATTAAATGGCAGTTTCAGAAAAACCCTGATTTCGGGACAAATGGTTTCTCCACGCTCCATTGCTTTGGATCCGAGCGAAGGGTAAATTTCAGCCAAGTACATACTTTCTGTGTACATTTTTATGATTTTTTTACCGTTTCCAGGATTCTATTCTGGACAGACTGGGATTCAGAAGCTCCTAGAATTGAGAGTGCAAGTATGAGCGGCGACGGGAGGAAAATCGTGATCCGGGTTGGTGACATGTCATGGCCCAATGGGCTGACTCTGGATTTGGTTAACAAAAGAGTCTTTTATTGTGACGCCAGGTAAGACTATTCCTATAATTTTAATTTAGAATGTGCTTGACCTGCAAGTTCCAGTTGATTAACAAACTTTTTAACTTCGACTTGCGAATTGCGATTGTGGATACAGGTTGGATTCAATTCACTCTATTAAATACGATGGAACGGATTTCCAAACGGTACTTCACGAGCACGAAGCCCTGTCTCACCCATTTGCCATCACAATGTTCGAATCGAGCATTTATTACTCTGATTGGAGGTCAAATTCCATAATCAAAGCGAACAAGTTCAATGGATCCAACGTCACGACCATTCATCGGACCTATACGCAACCCTTTGATGTCAAGGTTATTCATCCGAGTCGACAACCCCGGAGGGTCCAGAATCCTTGTCAAGCCAACAATGCCAACTGCTCCCATCTCTGTCTCCTCAGTTTTAATTCCACATTCAAGTGTGGATGGTAAGTTAATTTTATTTTACCCATCAAATTTTTATAACCTATAAGGAGTAAGGCTCCAATGGCGGATTGACATCGTGGACTGGGTATAAGGGAATCCGGGTTTGGGCATATTCGAATGCCAAATCAAAACCGGTCGTTGAGTTTCCCTTGTAATCAGATTTTGTTTTTGTGTTGACAGCAAAGAACATGAATAATTTCAGTTTGGGGCGGGGGTTTTCCGGGAATTGTCGCTTGAAAAAAGCTTTACAAATGGCTATTTGTTTCCAAAATTTTTGCCATAAATAGCAGGAGTGTTTGTTCCGTTCCGTTGATCCAAAAATTTGAAACAACATTTCATTTATATTACCTATTATCGAAATTTTCAAATTGAATTAGATTAAAAGTTAATGAAACCCTGAACCCGAACCAAGTATTTAGAAATATTTTTACGATTATAAATTTACACTCTGCCTCTTTGTAACACGTTACTTCCATTTTTCATTGCACGAACTAAAGGAGATGTCCCACCATTTTTAACGGAATGACACAAGATGTGCTTATCCCCATCTTCAATCAAACCCTGTTCTTCCCCTAATTTCTTTCTAACAACTTTACGCTTCTTAACTTGACCAACTTCCTCATGAGATGACATTTTAAATTTAAAGATTTCTTTTATGCAAACACTGAAGTAAGCACAGATGAAGTAAGACTTTCAAATTGGATTTTGATGAGATATCGGGATTCTCAATCTATTTCTGTTCGTAATTCGTCGTAAAATAAGAATGGAAATAAATAAAACTGACATTAAGTGAGTGTCGTAATAATTTCAATTTGCTTTTTACTTGCACAGAGAATATTGATTTTGGTTGATGAAAATTGTATTCTTTGTTGCATTTTCAGTCCACATCTCATGACCCTGGATTCGGACGGAAGTACTTGTGTAACCTACGAGAAAATGCTCCTCTTCTCTCGGCTCAATGAAATCCGAGCAGTGTATCTGAATGAGCCCTACTACTACAGCGCCCCTCCCCTGAGCCTGAACCTAATTGTGAATCCTGCAAATCTCCATTTTGTTGCCAAAACGAAACAAATCTTCTTCCTAGATGGACAATCTGGAGAAACGAAAAGAGCCAACATTAGCAACCCATCAATCAAGACTCTGATTGATGCAGCTTCTGGGAAACCGCTGGCAATGAGTGTTGATTGGGTCTCAAATTTGATTTTTGTGGCCCTCCAAACTCCCATCCGGACCTCCATTTCTGTAACGGATTTGGATGGTACATGGTGAGTTCTATTGTTCTTACTCTAAATGTGAAGATAAAGAAGTCTTTTGTTAAACGTTAAAACCTCGATTGAATTAATATTTTTGTTTAAATCTGAAGTTTCAGTACCATCATCATCGGGAAAAGTGATCTCCGCGGTGTGAATTCAATCGCTGTCAACCCTTACAAGGGACAAATTTACTTTCCGGATGGAACCAACAAGGGGCTCTACACTATTCAGACGGCACAAATGGATGGGCAGAAACGTACTGTCCTTTCCAACAATCGAGATAACCCACTCCTGGAAAAACCAATTAGTCTCACCTACGACTACCGAAGTGATCGTCTCTACTGGCTCAATTACAATGACAATCGGGAGATCCAATATTATGACTTTGTCAGTAAGCAAGTAAAGACGGTGACATTTGGGGAGATGAAGCCAAATGTTATAACGCTCTACGACTCATTCATCTACTTTGCATCCGAAAAACACGACGCCATTATGAGAGGGGATAAAACCCTAGGAGGGGACTTCACTTTTGTGAGAAACGACACGGAAAATGTTTATGCTATTCGGATTTATGACCCCGATGAGCAGCAAGGGGAAAATCCCTGCTCTTCCAACAAAGGGGGCTGCGAGCATCTCTGCCTTCCTACGTCTTCGACAAAAAAAGTGTGCAAGTGTGCCCTTGGTTTTCAAACTGATCTCAAGAATCCTGCCCGGTGCAAAAGTGTGGACACGGTACTACTCTACGCTGATTCGTCAGGAATACGAGGTGTTAGTCCCGATGCAGATAGCCAAGATGATCTATTGATTCCTATTCCTCTAGTCAGTTTTGCGACGGACATTGACGTCGATGAAAGTAAGTGAATCCTTTCCGCTACTTTGACCAACTTTGGGCTAAAAAGTTACGAAAGTGGCTTTTTTTGTGATTTTCAGGAAACTCTTACCTGTACTGGTTGGACAACGACAAAGGCCGAATCTCACGTATTCAAAGAGACGGGACGGGACGAGAAGTCGTTCTGTCGAGCCTGGACGCAGTTCTGGGCCTCGCCATCGACTGGTGCGCTGGAAACATGTACTGGGCCAACCCCAAGGATCCGATGATAGAAATTGCTCATTTGAACGGATCAAGTCGCTACGTCCTCATTACGAGCGGATTGGACAAGCCCATGTCCCTTGCCGTGGATCCTGTGAAAGGATACCTCTTCTGGAGTGACATTGCAAAAGGACACATTGAAAGAGCTCAACTGGATGGGACGAATCGGAGAGTGATAATTAGTAGCGAAGGACTCAGGGCCACTGATATCACTCTGGATACTGAGCGATCAATAATTTATTGGTCTGACTCCATCGCGGATAAAATCGAATCCTCTTCTTACGACGGAGAGGAGAGGAGGATAGTTTATGCTGGGCTCCATGAGTCTCACGTCCATTCCCCTATAATTGGAAACGGGAATTTGTACTGGATTGATATGGGTCACCAGAGTGGAAGTATTATGGCAGCACCACTGGACACATTCCAGCCCATTAGAGCCATCCGGAAGAATTTGGGTGTTACAATCAAGGATCTGTGCTTGTTCAGTAAAGGGAGGCAGCGTGGGAGGAACGCTTGTGGGGTAGACAATGGGGGTTGCGCTGATCTATGCCTCTTCAATGGGACTCACCCAATATGTATCTGCGCTCATGGAAAGATCGGGCCGAATGGGAAGTCCTGTGAGAACTATGATGCCTTCATTGCTTTCTCACGAGTTCAGAGCATTGAAACAATCCACGTGCAACAGGAAACTACGCCCAATTCTCCGTACCCACCAATCCAGTCGGCGGAATACATTCGGAATGCCATTGGACTCGCTTTTGACATCAATGAGCAACGTCTCTTCTATTCAGATGTACAACTTGGGACGATTAACAGCGTCTACTTCAATGGAACAAATTTTACGGTAACGTTACGCTAAATTAAATTCGTTTGGATAACTGAAGTACTTTCAATCAAGAGTAGTAACATTTAAAGCAATTTATTAAAGCGTCGTTGGACTTGTCATTGCATTGTAGGTGGTTGCCGAGAAGCAAGGCTCAGTGGAAGGACTTTATTTTGAAGCTACTCATCAAGATTTGTACTGGACGTAAGTTTGTAAACATTTCATTGAACTAAAAGGTGAACTGAAATCCGAGCTAGGGTCAACCTCAGGATCTTTGTCCTCTTATAATTTAAAATCATCGTTAGAGAATTCTTTGGTGTGTGAACCTCCCTTGTCCGATGACCCTTCCCTCAGTTAGCAAGACTGAAACAGATTCCCAGCTCTTGATTTGCTAACTCGTGTCTTTTGTTTTCGTATTTCAGATCTGCTTCTCCATCAAATGATGCTTCCATAAATCGACTCAATCCATACAATGTTGGTACTGGGATGCGCCCGAGAGTGGAAAAAGTGTTGAAGTTGGGGACAAATGATCGACCTCGAGGAATTGCTTGTGACCCTTGTCAAAGTCTTATTTTCTGGACTAATTGGGGTAAAATACCTTCAGAAACATGGATTTAACTCTTTCTTAATTCAATGTTGTGTTGTAGATGCGAACCGTCCTTCAATCCAAAGAAGCTACATGAGCGGAGCTAAAATGGAGTCCATTATAACCACTGACATACGCATGCCCAATGGCCTCTGCCTCGATCAGCCCAATTCTCATTTGTACTTTATCGATGCCCGTCTTGTAAGTCGCTCCTTTCTTGGATTAAAAAAATTAATGAAAATAGCGTTATTTTACCAAAAAAAGGACAAGATCGAGCGGATAAACTACGACGGGTCAAATCGGAAAGTCATTGGGAGAGA
>JAQIWD010001256.1:0-13359 GCA_034694825.1 Anurida granaria
CTTTTTCAAATTTTTCTTCTTTCCTTCCTGCTTCGCGGGGCGTCACTCCAATCGTTAAAGTGAGGTCATTGCTTGACCTTCTGGGATTCCTGTTTCCTTGAAGGACAAAAATTACACACTTGTCCGCAAATTCTGGTAGCTTACAATCATCATAAACTTGAAATTCCGAAATGCAACTTTTAGAATCTTTAATGCTTTTCTTCACATTTATTAGAGCAAACTTCAACCCTTTTGAAGTAATTTAAATAAATTAAACTTGGAATAGTAAGAATTACAATTAAAAAGTCCTTAACCTACGCCGTAATGATGGGATTCGGATTAATAATTTTACTAAAAACTATATTTGTCGTTTCCTAACTTGCGGGAGCAACTTCAGTGCTTGTAAACTAACTCACTCATTCGTAGAAACGCTTTGCGAATCGGAAAGAACAGGTACGAAAATTACTCGCCAATACTGGTAAATTGGAAGCATAAGGAACGAAGGAGCGTACTGCCATAAGACAAATCCCTTACAACTTATACTCACCATTATTATCTCTCACTTTTAGTTACGTTGGAAAGTATTATAATTTGTATCACAATCTTAAGTACTCTGTTCAAGTATTATTTGAAGTACATCTGCATTGCAATTTGCGTGTCTTTGGTCAACTAACTTTTCGAGTTAACCACTGGAATGCGTTGATTTTTGGGTACTAAACATAAGCGTAAAATGCCACAAGTAGTATAGCAAGTTCAGTTCATCCTAATGAGTCCCTGCGTTCGGGACCTGCTGGATTTGGGACATGGGATTTTTCGGGACCTACGTAACATATGTCAATGACCCCGTCGTCCAATGAATTGTCCTCGTCTGGGGAAACCCTCCTGTATTCTCCTTTCTTTTCTAACCAATTCCCTCCTATAGTTGTCGACTCCCCATGACGCTTCCTGAGACAGGTGTAGCCAAGGAGCATGAAAAGAATTAGAACGTTGATGATGATAATAACCACAAGTGCCCTATACCAGAATGCATTCCTCTCTATTGTGTTCAGAAGGTATGTTGGGTAACAAGTGGAGGCGACTATTCCACCAGGAGTGGATTTGGTAACAAAAGTGGAATCGTCGAAGCAGGAACCGCAATTCTCCGCCAAATCTCCTGTACATGTCCGACAAGAGTAGTGACAAGGGATGCAAACTCCTGGTCCAGATTTGATTAAAACTCCTTTTCTGCTAATACTTTCTTGAAATTTTCCATAGAAGGAAAACGGGCAGACGGTGCGACAAGTTTCTTGGAAGAGGAAGAGCCCATCAGCACATTCTGCAAAGAAACCAAAGAAAAGATTATTAACATTTCTTATTGAATTTATAGAATTATAACGGTGCTGATAGAATATTATTTTATCGGGTTAAGAATATCTGAGGCACATTCCAAAATTGGCTTTTAGTAGGAAAAATAAGAAGCAAAAACCATTAATCAAAACAATGTCAAAGAGTTTGGAATCGCTGAATAAGCCACCCTCGGGTACGCAGGTACGCATATGGTAGCCATTTGTTAGAGCAAAATAAACTTGCAAAATAAACATTTGTTAACAATTGTAAAATCTTATTCATTCGAAATAAATTAAATTAGAAATGTGCAAAACCAAGCTACAGTGACCAGAGCCTTAAAAGTAGATATTGGAAGGACGGAAATTATTGGCCACTCACCAATTTTGATTGGACATGACTGCACTGGAGAGATGACAGAAGACAAGGATCCAGCTATGTGACAAAGCAATTTTGGAAACGACTTGTAAAAACTAGAAATGAGAAATCATATGCAAGGTGACCCACGCCGACTCCACGAATCAATTCTAACACTTTAAATCCAGATTTCGATAAAAACAACTTTTAATCACTAGACAATTAATTAATTTTGAATCAAAATTTTTGATTGAACATAAAATCGTAGGATGCATACTGCATAGATGACGACGATAACGAAGCGAAGATATGTAACCGTATATAAGTATTGTCAATTAAGTTTTAAGTACGAAAATAATTAAGGGAACAAATAATAACAAATTACCAGTACCACCATTTGTAGCAGCTTCCGTTTAACCATACCGTAAGCCATCAGCTATTATTAATATCAAGAAACCCCTCCTCCAAATCGGCATTTAGCAATAACGAAAATACC
Source organism: Anurida granaria (assembly GCA_034694825.1). Classification (NCBI taxonomy): domain Eukaryota; kingdom Metazoa; phylum Arthropoda; class Collembola; order Poduromorpha; family Neanuridae; genus Anurida; species Anurida granaria. Next base: position 2,156 of record JAQIWD010001256.1, read on the forward strand.
GAATCCCCTCCCTTAGAAGAAGAATAGAAAGTAAAACACCCTGAGTGGTAATACGGTAAATTAACATGGATAATTGATTGTATGAAACCAACGGGGGAAATCCCAAGTGAGATCAAACATTTAAGAAGATTAATCCCAACCAATAGCTAAGAATACAAAGACAAATGGTAAATGGAAATGCTAGAAATTGAATGCGGTACGCCGTCCAATATAACTTTTAAGGAATTTAGCACCAATTCTCAGTAATTCAACGCATTCCCTCACCAAAACCGAAAATCCCAAGTGGCACTGTGTATTAACAACCAAACAACAATGACGAAATTTTAAGTTATGTATAAAACATTATAAAAACAAGAGGAATTAAAATCAATTAAGAGAAATTAAAAAGATGGAATCCAAACGGAACATGCGTAATTGTCCGACTTCCTCGCTTCCTTAGCTTAACCTACACGCATATTGGGATGGGAATTATTAATTCAAAAATCACGTCATATCAGCCTTGACGTTGCGTTGGTTGCTAATTGAATCGTAGTCCCACTTGAAAATTTAAGTGAAATTCAAGTTACCACATATCTCGATTTCCTAAGAACTAATTAAACCCTTCAACTCTAATCAGACAGAAATTGATTGTACCAGAACATTTTTAGACACTATGTTTAGGAATCTTGAGTTACTTGATTTATCTATCATCCGAATGAATAATAATTGGCGAGGTTATTGGCACAATGAAAATTCGTGTACGTCTCAACGAACGTTTGGGCAAGAATGTGCGACTCCATTATTACATCTTTTAACCTGCTATGAACCTATCTTAATGGTATTAGTTCTAAGCAATGCTAATTTATAAAAACACATTCATTTAAAATCACAATTACATCAAAGTAAGGAGAGTGTGGTTCGACTGGGGGAAATCCAAACGGAGAGAAGATTCGCGTTGAGTAATTCCTCTTGGTGCTTGGATTTGGACAAGGGGAACGGTAGAGTAGATGCACAATTGAAAATTGTTAAATATCACCTGATTAATTGACTCAATTGGAATTCACGCGGTAGGGTTAATACTTGACGAATTTAAAATTCATGGGAGAGTGATACAGGACCGCCGAAGTTGACTCGGATTTAAATCTATGACATTGTTCTGATTATTATCGGTTGGAGTAATACTGCAAGAGGAAGAGGTGGAGAGACTAGCATTAGAACTGCTACAGGTGAGGGCTGAATGTGAAGGAGACAGCTTGGACGCTGCTGCTAGAAGAATGCCCTCATTTCCATTTGGAGACAACACAGTGGAGATGGTCAGCTGAACGGAAAGAAGAAAAAGGCACCAACCTAAGCAGATCCCTGTTATAGAGCTCTTGAGACAGGCAGCTCCCCCGGAGGATGTCACAGAGTTCATGTCTGCCACCTCTGGATGACTGGCAGCGAGATGCGGATTATGGACATCCGTTGATTCTACCACGATCTTGTTCTCACTTCCATCAAAGTCTGACGCCACATCTTGATTCTGCAACGATGGTTTCAAACTGTCAGACGGATTGACTGATGGTGTTCCTCGAATCGGTCCATTTGGATCCTGAGTAATCCCATGCAAAACAACAGCCCAAGTTTGCAGCTTGCCTATATAATATATAAAAAGCAAATACAGGGAATTAGGTTCAACGAGATATACGAGTAGAATAAACTAAAGAATACTGCAAAAAATAAAAATAAGGTATTTGATATGTTCTGATTATTTTTTTTTAGAAAGTGGACAAAAAATAAAATGATGGTTCGGTGATTTCGTGTTTTGTATCAAGCGAAGTTTGCATTGGTGGCAATTGAAGAAAGTCTTTCTAGTCTAGTGCAAAAAATCGTAACGCAGATGCAGAAAAAGCAATAATTCAATGGAAAAACAAAATAAATATAAATCGGTTCCTCCACCTCCATTTTGGGATTCAGTTGAAGACGCCGATGTTGGTGGGGAATCAATTGGTAAATTAGCTGCTGGGTCATTGTCTGCTGGCAATACTGCAGACCTATTATTCTCATTTGAAGATGCATCCAATTCGCCTATGTCAATTGGGTCATCAGCATCAGGATTGGTGGTAGTTGGGTTTGAAATGGGTTCGAGCAAAGTTAGAATTGGTGAACTGGAGTTCGTCGACGCCTTCGGTTTTTTTGGCGTCAGTGGTTTGATCTTGAAGAAGCGTTGGCGTGATGGCTTTCGAATCACGACAGGAGTCTCCGGCAATGAATTCGCCTTCGGATCCCCATCATCAGTTCTGGCAACGTCAACCCTTAGTTTCGGATCAGCTTCTGCAGAGCTCTCGATAGGATTTTTCGAAGGAATATTGGAAGGAGTTTTTTCGGGAGTTTCAGCGACAGAATCTTGAATCTGATTTACAGACTCCAACGTACCGTACAATACTAGGGACCACCGCTTTAGTACGGTCCGTCCTTTTCACATAAAATTACAAATGATGTTCAGAATGACCCCAATGGTGTATGCGTAAATGTTAACTTTGCTCAATCATTCAATTATTTTAGTTAGACCAATTTTGTGTATATTTATACGTTGTTCATTTGTAGTCTTACCCGCATATCTGCCCTCGTTGTGGATTTCCAAAACCCACTTCCCAGTTGGATTTTCTCCCCAACAGTGTACGGTCATAAAGGGCCAATCAGTAAACCCTGATCTGTTAATGTCGTGCCTGTGAATCAACAAAACAAAAAGGATTACTAAAATAGGCAACGGTGCAAGAGAGGAATGGAGAAAGAAGGCACTACTCACTAGTTCAACTAAAAATATTGGAATGGGTAGGAATTTAGCGTATATCATTCTTTTTTTAATTTTAGTCTACCGATGTTTGAATACAAACTTTATTTAAAGTATGGAATGCATTAATGCATACCTTCGATTGGCTAGCAAAACAGAACGCGTTCCCGAAGGAGAGATCAGGACTATCAGGAGGTCTCCACGCTTGGCGGAGGTAAGTGTCACCTTTGCCTGAAAATACAATGGATATTTTTCGTTACTAGCTTTACTATGGGTTATATAAAGGAATTACCTGCACGTGCTCTAAAAAGTTTACTCCAGGGCATTCTGACACATTGATTTCAAGTGTCACTTTGCTCTTGGCCGGAATATTCCTATGAAAAAGTGTAGGAATTGGGGGAATGTTAATGCAAATCGCAGAAGTTTGAATCCATAACTCAAAATTCAGTATCATCCTCACTTACTTGTCTGTATATGGTGCCCGGATTTCACACTTGTTTTGATCGGGAACGGAATACCATTTTTTAGCCATTTTCACCATTGCTCCAGCATCCATTAGTCCATAGCCAAAAGAGTGACTAACTGTAACACAAAATGAAAGTAATGTATCGTATTCTAAGAATTCAAGACGAATCAGCCTCGGTCGTAAATTTTATTAAATTCTACCATTCCGCCCAACGCCGTTTGTCGCCCAATCTGGTGCAATCAACTTGTGTGGACGAGCTGTTCTCACAACAATGTGCTGCATATCCCTCCATGTTAAATTTATATTTGCTTGAAGGGCGAGGGCACATATACCAGCTGCGAGTGGGGCAGAGGCGGAAGTGCCGGTATGACTCGAAGTGCAGGCATGATGGAGATCAATGGTGACAATCTGGAGACAGAACAAAGTTAAGCTGTTTGTTTTCTTGTTATTTTATACATACAGGTTGAGGGGTTAAGAATGTTGTGAGAAATCCGGCAGCCAGCCCTCGCTCGGTTTAAATCGAAAACCCACGTCATTTGTTCAATAATGTCACTGACTGACTCTGTTCCTCTACCGGAAAGAATTATTATTGCCTACACTTCCCTAATCAATAAATCTGTCCACAAGCGTAGTAATATAAAAGTAAAACAGACGCGCTCATGAATTTTTTCGTTGGCTGAGGTCTTTCCCTTTCGGCTTCTGCCAATTCTATTTATTGGACAAATTGCCATAATCATCTGTTTGTATCCATCCCATGTTTTAAAGTTTCAATACCATCTGTGCCCTTCATTTAAAACAGTCTCTTAGCTCGCTCAAAAAAAGACTTTACTTAATGTGTTAACGCGTTTTTTGGCCAAAAAAATTAAACGAGACTCTATGAGACACGTATACGGTGGATTTGGCACTCTTGCCCACTATTCAATTCTGTCCAATATCTCCCCGTCAAGTTTATGAAGCGAAACCGTCTAACTACCGTACAAATAAAAATCTTTTGCTAGATAGGCGCTACGATTTCTGTGTTAAAGGTATCCAACGAGCATCTTTGTTTCATAGACACTCAAGGCATGAATGCTTTGAGAATTATGGACTAAAAATCACCTGCTTTTCCCCAGTGCCTCCTGAACTGTAAGTAGTCGCTAGTGTTGAGCTACAGGCTTCTGAGTACCAAGGAACTAAACCGTTTTCAGTAGCTGCATAAAAATAAATCCAATTAGTTCTCAAATAAATAGTCCAGTCGGATATACATGTAAATGTCATTTTTGGCAATACCATGCCATAAGTCATAACTCACCGCTGCTTATTGAAAGTGTCCAAATGGAATTTGTGTACCCATCACAATTACAGTTATCATGGTCTCTTCCTCCGTTCCCAGAAGCCCATACAAAAATTGAGCCTTTTCCTCGCCTTCCCTAGAAATCAATTTATATGCAAGAATTAAAAACATGAATAATACATTTCAAAGATGATCAGCAGGTGGTGACTTCTGTGAAAGTCAACTAAACTCCAACCTTGAAAACATCATACCTTTGTAACTCCTTCGATGAAAGCTCGAGTTGCCAATTCTCCAGGGCCATCAACGGTTTTCCCGTCGTCATCTGGTCCCCAGGAAGCGCTGTAGATGTCAATGTGCTGAGGATTATGGGAAAGAGAACGAGCCTCTACGGCGTCCGTTACGTCTCCGTCAAGCATCCGAACTCCTGCAAATCAAATGTAAAAAATAAACTGCAACATTATCTCTAAGAAAATTCTATTTGACAGGTCAATGAGAACTGACAGTGCCAATGTCCATTTGCTCTACAAAGTGGCTTTTAAAGAGAGACTTAGGAACCCATACCCAATACTGGATTAGGTTTAAGAAAGGCCCACATCCCGATGTGGCTTTCTTCGGGATGTGGGTGTAACATATATATAGGAAGCCTGAAAGTGAGATTTCAGCGTCATTCTCTACAACAGAAACAATTTTGAATGGAGATAAACGCACCACTCCTTAGTTGTGTCAACGTTAATGTAAAGTATGCTCGAGACGGTAAACAGTTAAAAGTTTTCTCAAGCAAGCAAGAAATCTCACTCAATGAAACGATGAACGACAATGAACTCATCAAAAGGGTTCAACAACAACTTCAATTTTAGGCAGCTCGATACATAAAATCAAATAAAACGCGCCCACGTAGAATTCCGACGTGGACAGTTTATTCGCTGGCCGGAATTAGAAAATTGATTTTGGATTCCTGAATCCAGACCTGGAACTTTTCCTAAGTTGATTCGACACCTGCTTTCGGAAAACTTAATTTTGAAAGAACCTTACCTCCGACACCAGCCTCATAAGCTATCCCAACGGCGCATATACTGTTGTTGGCTTCGGCAGCAACTTCCCCAGCACATCTAGTTCCGTGTCTATTGCTATCAGTCAGATCGTAAGTCGGCATAGGGTCCATGTCCAAATTATTGACATCGAAGCTTGCCATTGGATCCTGAATTTAATAAAAAAAAAATGTCGAAATTAACTTTTAACAGGTTAGATTATATTTATGTCGCATTATAGAATTACTTTTGTGACAAGTTTAGGACGGTTCAGTTAACTTCGCAAAACTTTGTATAAACGGTTCAGAAATTTTCCGCGTAATCCACATTTAAGTAGAAGTCTGGCTTACGACAACCAATCAGCTAACCTACAAGGGGACTTCTGGTATGATTTGCACAAAGGACTTTCTTTTTTGTTTCTTTATGACCAAATAACACTATCTTCTTTTAGTTAACATGAGCAACCAGCAGTTTGTTCTATTTTCACCTGTAGATCTTAGATAAGCTTACTTGAATCCAATATACATCTCATAAACTCTGAATTTGTAGTACACGACGGCGGTAGAGGCGACGCTGCCGCCTTACCATGAACTCATAAATTTCCAAGGCTGAATAAATGAATTCTATTCTTATTATTCTACACTATACCCTCACACTTGAAAGTCCTCCTACCTTAGCATCCTTCATGAATAGAAAAGAACTTACGTAGTTGCGTATAATGTCGGGATGGTCCTTTTCGAGTCCATCATCAAGAATCGTAACCACGATCCCTTTCCCTGTAATTCCATCGTCCCAGGCTTCTTGTACATTCATATCCAGTCCAGGACCCCGGTTCTGAAACCAAGATCGGCAGACATCGTTTTAAATATTTAGGAAACCCAAATCATTTTCCAGTAAAATGCAAAACTTTAAATTTCTTTACCAGATACCACATCGTTGGCCATCTTGGATCCGTGAATGTAAGTTGATATTTTTTAGCTGATCTCCTTTTGGAATTTGCATTTAAGCCCCTAGGACTGTTGGCACCTTCCAAGTAATCTCGTTTAACTCTTCTTTTCACAGTCTGCTGAGCATGCCATTTCACCTGTGCCAGGAAATTGATTGAATTTAAGCGTCAGTTTGCTTTTATCGATTTACAGTTGATCCCTCACCTCGGCCTCTGATGAAAGTCGGGAATGAAACTCATCGCAAGGTTCAATCGACCTCTTGGGAAGACTATTGTGGACAAAGTGGTAGTGATCCTCAAATATCTGGTACAAAAAGTAATTATAAACCATGGATTAGCGAAATGTTTGAGCTTATGAAATTTAATCTATCTTTGATCCTGCCGTCCGTATCTATGAAAATAGGCGAAATTGCATTTAAAAGTGAGATGAGACGAGAATTATTTGACTCAAGCTTGAAACAATTTAAGTTGGCGTTGACATTTTTTTCTTCATCTCAGTTTCTCCATAGCTATAGAACATATACATAACTACTCTCGCAAATTGGGGCAGTATTGAATTGAATTGAATTTATTTAATTTAACGTGTTCCTTTCACATCAGTTATAGGGCGAGCCCCAACTGTTCTAACTGCGTTGGACCACCTATCTACTAAAGCCTAATTATTTAATTTAATGTGTTGGGTCGAATGTGTTTAAAAGACGGCGAACACGAAGAAGAAACCACAACAAACTCTGGAGAATTAGACCCGCAGTCAAATTATTTCTAACCTGTCGTGGTGGTGGTGGTGGTGGTGGTGAGAATGAAATTACAAAGGTGATGCGTTAATGTTTTCCTATAAATTCCAATCTACTTTCCCGACACCACAGAATCTCTCATCCTTTTACTTGAATGTTTAAGTGAATAGTCAACTAATAAAGACTAGTAAAGGCGGTGAATGTCTTCGAGTGGTCGAGTTTATCTAGGAAAAATATTTGGATGGATGTTAAGCCTCTTCACGCCTTGCATATTATGCAAGGCGTGAAGACGGGACAATAGAGTTCTAAACCTTGGAATTTTTTTCTCGCGATCTTTGCGAATACGTGGCACAGAGTTTAGCCTATCCTTCAAGTAAGAAGCCTAATGATTCCTGGAACGTCCCCGCCTGTCGGCTTTTGATCCCCGAAAGGTTTTAAAAACAATTAGTTTAGCTTTGCAGAAATTTGAAAATTTTTTGCTAAAATTGTGAACAGAACAGTATTGCTAAAAAATACGATACAACAAAAAATAGTTTTATCTCGTCAAGAACGGATCCCCCTCAATTATAATCACAATTTTAGTTAAGTTTAAGTAAATTAATTAATGCTTTCCATCCAATTCCAAATCCAATCCAAACTTATCTTGGGTTGGGTAGAAATGTTTTTGGTTTCTTTAAAAAATTTCAATTAATACAAACAAAGGATCTGTTTTTCAATTGGCCGTAATAGCTTTCGGCAAACGGTGGAAAAATTTAACGAGGAATTCAAGAATTATTTCAAATTCAGCAAGTTTGAGCAAGAATTGAAAAATGTTTGCATTCTTCGAAAAAAGGCAGGAATCTGCGGTAGAGAAAGAGCGTGACAGATCTTTCTTATGTTACCCTGAATGTGAGTGTGCATTTATTTTAGAATGTTGATAAAATCTTCGTTTAATGGTGAAGGAAGCTTGGAATGATTGAGATTGAGATGTCGCCGAAAATTCTGCGAACACTCATGCCAAAAAGTACAGCAGCATAAATCAGATTAGGAGAGGAACGCAAAGCTACGTCGCCTAACCTAAATTAGTACTTCTCATAACTTTTCCAGGCTATTATTCTTCTTTTCCTTTTCATAAATCCTAAACAAAATTACTGCGAATTTATGGAAACTGCATTGGTAAAGCATTACTGCAATTGCATTTACCGGAACGGGCACTTAGGCAATGCAATGAATGAAATCCAAACGTAATGAAAGGATTTCCTGTCCACCATGAAGCTTATGACATGCTTCGACTTGTTCGATTAATTCATCCGGGATTACAATTAACGCAACCTCATGCTGCTAAATTGAAAATTGATGGCTTGTGTTAAGTGCTTTCCTTCTTACAAAGTAATGCGACCGCGACCAGACGACCGAACTTCCTTCCAAGGGTTTAATTTCTAGAATATAATAGCCCAACCAACACAATTAAGGCTACTGAGGTAATACTATTAATTTCTTTTCCCAGTATTCCTCACAATTTTCGTTATTGGCTAACGTGACCTTTTAATAATTTTAATAACGATTAAGGCGAATGGTAGCTGGTCCCATAACCCATGTCGCATCACGATGGAAGCTAACGTTATTCCGAAAGATGATTGAGAGTTATTTCAGTTTCCGCAACTGACGTTTATACTTCCCCTGTCATTCATTTAGGTAAACAAACAATGAATTATATCAGACCTGCCCAGTGTTGATGAATCCGTGTTTATTGGCGATAAGATGAGCCTTCTCAGGGCCTCCTAGAATATGAACAGCCCACTGATCCGTATAATGAGGTTCTACGGGTGCGTGATTGATCCCAGACACGCTGTTCTTCAGACTACTGTTTGAAAACACTGCAGCAGAAGTTTGAGCAAACAGTACACAGCACGCAACCACTGTCTTGACCAGTATCGAATTAATAGAAACGTTCTCCCACGAAGTTGAGGTACTGGAACTCCTTGTCAATTTCCATAGTTTTATTCTGCCTGTGCCCATAATAGCTTTGGAAGACTTCCTGCCGGATGTGTGAGTGTGTTGCGACGAGTGTTGATTTCGACTGATTAATTGATTCGCTGCCGCTGCCACCAGGAGAAGCGAAGGGGAGGGGTGGGAACCGGCAGCTGGAGGACTGAAAACAAAAGAGAAATGAGACGTCACAATTAATAAGTAAGTAAACAAACTTTCAGTACAATGTAACTATTGATTAATATTCAACCTATCAAGCCTCCTTGCTTCTAAACTTCCGTTTGATTTCATTCACAATATACAGGTAGTTAAATTATAATGCCTAGATCTTAAACCCACACACAAGAGACCGGATAAGGGTAATGATGAAGAAATGGTCTTCTTCTTTGGGTTAACTCATTCAAATCATGTGCTCAGTCTAAGCTTACCATAATTAGAATATTAGAAAAGCTCTAGAATTCAATAGAATTTAATTTGATCCGTTTATAACGGTCTGCCAAAAAGACGTCTGACGAGGAGAGGACGGTGGTGGCAAACTAAACCTAATTAATTGAGGTGAGGTGCTATGTAATGAGACTTACGGATCAGAAATTAGAGTTGATGATGCGCAAAGCCAAGTGTCAACTGTTCCACATGTTTGTGACTTGGAATGGTACTTTAGACGACCCTTCACCTCCACTGACGACGCGAATAGTGCATACGCCGAATGGAAGATTCCGGTGGGTAATTTAATGTGTTTTGTATTTTTTAAGTTTAAAAAATTGTAAGTGACTTGACATGACGGGGGATGTAAATTTCACTAACAAAAAAGGTCTGGTCTCTTCCAGAACCAGTCCAAGTGGAGTCTGCCAAAGTAAAGTGAGTGAAGCAGAGAAGAAGTTCACTTTTCTGTAGTATCACACACAAGACAAGGCAGGCAGAGAGGGAGAGACACAGATAAGCATTTCAGTTGTAAGGATAAAGAGCAGAGTTGCGCATTTTATATGAGCCGAGCTGGGACGAAGGCGCGTAATTCCGGAATGCCCATGTCGGGCACACCTAAACTGTATTTAGTCGGTCACTCTTTCTCTTTGTTAATTTTCGTCAGTCAAAATAATCCATCCACATGCTATAGCAGCTTCATACGACGTGGAGGTGGCTTGAGTTGAACGCACCTAGAACTTGGTGCAAATTCAATTTCGCGCTTTTTAACCAACAAAAGGTAACGCGTACTGAATTCTAGAATGCGCGCTAGATGCTTTGTGAAGCTTGACGATGCCTTGACTTGAAGCCGTCTAACCGCAAATTTTAAAATACGCTAATTACTGAACTGAATTATTAGCATAAGGTTGGGGTAAAGAAAAGTGCGACACTTGAATTTGCGGTCAGCAGGTTTCTGACGAGCGAAATATTTAAAGTTACAAAAGCTGAAGCATTATTCATAGAACTATTAACCAAGCAGTTTGCGGAATAAAGTGCAATTAATGGATATAGTAATCCGGCTTGGAAGTCAAAGGACTGAGTGCGGCGTGACGCCAGCGCACATTGAATTGTGGCGCACCTGAATTCACACACGTGGAAAACTGAATAGAGAACTGCGATGGAGAGGGAGGGGAGACTCAGAATTTGGCGCAGCCGCCGCCGCCTTCAACAATCAGAATTGAACAATGGAAAGATGCAATGCAATTTATGATCCTCATATTTGTGCCCCCCCCCCCCGCTATTCATTTTTATTCCTTATCATTTATCAATTATTCGTTCTGGCATTTTTTTTGAAATTCCATTCCGGAAGATCTTGTTCTAAATTTTTCAAGGTAATAAAATTCAGGATCGAATTGCAATTGCAACCTAGCGCTGACATCAATATGTTTTTTCCCTTTTGCACGCTTCTTTTCCAAATTCGAAGAAGCAACGCTGTAATAAACTGCTTTCCGCAACGTTTCGTTTTACCCGCATCATTTTATAAAATTGCTTTTTAAATGGCAGTATAAGTTTAAATTTATACTGCATGCGGGGCCGGAAACCAGCGTAGCGATGTCCGTATTCTCATAAACGATA
>JAQIWD010001257.1:0-13341 GCA_034694825.1 Anurida granaria
AGATGCTGAGACCATTTGCGAGTTCCGGTCACTTCCACTCTGCCGTCTTTTGTCCCATCCTCGTGGTCAACCCAGGAGGGGCAGACAATTGGTCCGCAGTTGGGGAAGAGGAAGAGGTCATGAGGAGAGCATTTGAACTTGGATCCATTTGGAAGAATCTCTCAACTGACCGCATGAACTCCGACATTCTCCCGTCAATTAACCATGTCGTGGAAAATCTGGATGGAATCTCGAGAGACTGGAGTGCCAATGTCCTGGTCACGGGCTCTCTCCAGCTTGTGGGTTCCTTCCTATCATTGCTTGACCCGGACTTGGCCTCTGGTAACCACCGCAAGTGATAGGTCATAACTCAACTTAACCGGCATACCTTAACCGTTTTATTTTTTTAAGCCGATAAACCGCAGCGATTATTTTCCTCATCACCGTCATAAACTTTATTCCTTGGTTCAGGAGCTTTTACAGAAGCGCCAGGGTTAAGTCTTCAGTGGGATAACTAAAGCGCCAAAGTTTTTCAGCCCTTGAGCAAAATTGTTACAAACCAGTCGGAAATTTTGCGCAAAAGTTGATTGGGCTCAATTTTTATCGAATTTAACAGTAAATGCACCCAAGTCAAAATAAAACCGAACATTCCTGACTCAGGAATCGAGGAGCTCCGGGTCTTGTTCCTCCTCCATCGTCGCTTGAGGAATCTGATTACCACCGCTTTCTTGCAACTGCTGTGAATTGAAAATCAAAATTAGGAGGAATTAGTCATTTTGAAAAACGTACCTTTACCTTTGCAGTAATTTGTAGAATATCTGCAGAGGGTTCGGAATTGTATCCATTTTCCTCGTCAGACTCTTCATCCGCTGAATATTCATCTGCAGAGTAGTTATTCCTCACTTTACAAACTAATTGAGCCAAGTCAGTGAAATTATAGGAGCCACTCAGGCTCCGTCCTAAACTACTCAAGTTCCTATTGGAAGCGACGCGCTGGAGGATTTGTTGTGGATTGACCAGAGGTGATGGGCCTTTGGGACCAAACTGACTCCCTCGGAGCATTCCGTCAAAGTAAGTTTTCCCATGGTTGTAACCCACCTCCTAAATCAAGCCAAAGAGAAACAAGATTGAACATGTCCACCCACTCGTTTTATTCTGATTCGTTCGAGAATGATTCTCGTCCGTACCTTGATTTCATCAAAACTTCCAAATTGGAGCGTCTTGTACTTGTCAATTGGAGGACGGACGTAGTGGAGATAGTCGCTATTCCGGACTTCCTCCAATTGTTTCACGCATGAAACGTAGGCGAGTCGTGATTGGATGTCTGGTAGATTAGGAACCTTGACTGTGGTTGACCTGAAGTGACCCGTCCACCTCTGCCAGAGTAACCACCAACCAGAGAGGGAATCCCCATAATTTGTCAAGTCCGTGTCATCCTGTGACCCAACGTCAATGGCTAAGATGTGTGATGCCCCGCGACTCTTCATCACGTCCCCTATTGACAAAAAACGTACCAGAGGTTAAGTGATTTCCAAATGAATAGGTTCAGGATAACAAAGTTAATGAAAAAAAAAGATTCGGTTGAATTCGGTGACCTGGGACGTTATTGGAGTAGCAGCCGTCCAATAGGAGATGACCATCTTCCGGGTCACAGAGGGGTGGCAAGAGTCCAGCGAATGACATGCTTGCACGTACGTATCGCCAGAGACAACCTGCAGAAAGAGGTTGAAGTAGTCGAAAATCTCCAGCGAATTCCAGGATGGGAGTAGAGAGAATGAAAGGTCAAGGGGTCAAGAAAAGGAAGGTAGGAAGGAAGCCACACACTCCGAAAATGTCCGAATTCAACCGAATGCTGATTTCCGCGCAGGCGCAGCCACTACCTGGTAAATTATTACAATATCCCCCATCGAGTAACAAGTGTCCATCCTGCGGGTCACAAAGCGGTGGCATGTAGCCAGAGAGACTCATGGAAGCTCGGATGTAGCGCCAAAGTGATCCTGAAGTTAATTAATTATAATCACAATTACAGACACGCTGAGCTGAATCCAATTAAAAGTTATTTCCAGTCTAAGAAATCAACCCCCATGCGAAAGAGGTGAAAGGTCAAGGACTAGAAAAGATAAGGTAGGAAGTCAGAAAATGAAATAAGGAGACTACTCGTGTCGCGTCCATCGGGCGACGGCGACCAGCGACATTGACGTACCGTGGGTATGAATCCTCATTTGGCTGGATGTGATGTCAGTGGTGATGGTAAAGTAAGGGAGCCACAAGTCCTCAATTTGGATGTCGCCGAATGTCTCGTTTATGGTTACGTTGAATCCGTGACCGGTAAACATGGACGTGACTGGATAAGTGAGATCCCAAATTTGGCGCCACCATTGTGTCATTTTCGTACTCCATTCCCGCGCCTTTTGTGTCATCGTAGTAACGTTCCGCTCAGAGCACCAGAGGGCTCCCATGAAGGCACCAATGCTGACCCCTCCTACCATGTCGATGGGGATGCCGGCCTCCTATGGAAAGGTCACCAGAGGTCAAGCTCACCACCAGAACTTTCTCAAATCAAAATACTAGTAAAAATGTCTCTTAAAATTACCTGAATTGCTTTGATCATGCCCACGTGGGCGGCCCCACGGGCTCCACCGCCCCCAAGCACGAGCCCCACCGACGTTCCCGTCAGCCACCGTGCGAGCCGTGAAAAGTCCGAGTGAACATTTGGTTCGACCCTCATGATGGTTTCATAATACTCGTGCTGCAAGGTAAAACAAGAATTTTCTTAAAAAATACATGGTTGAACAAGTTGACAACGTCAAAGGTCACTTACGTTTTTGGGTTTAGTGGAGAACATGCGCTTAGGGCACTGGAGGTGGTGGTGGGAGGAGCACCACGTCCGGGCGTTAAGCCACAGCGCCGTGTTCTTAGGCCTTTCTCCCCCTTCCCTGTGCAAGAGGACCAGTTCTCGTTGCGTCCGAATTGACAAGTGTTCCAACTGTTTCTCCAGCTAGTCAAAAATCAGGGGTCAACTCCTACACTTTTTTGTAAGAATGCGTTCCAGGTTGGATTTCCAGCAACTTACCCTCCCAATCGTTGGCTCTCCATCGCCCATGCCCACAATCAAGATGCAATCGGCTTGTCGGATGCAGCGATGTGTCCAGGCTGTCATGGAAGGGTCACATTGGTAAAGGACGAGGCGGTGCTTGTCCTCCTGTTGTCCCAACCAGGAATAAAACCGATACTCGTGTGAGACGTCCATGATGGACGGCCCCAAAACTTGACGAACATAAGTTGAGGTCAGTCGGAGTGAATTTCCGGTGATGGTGAGGGAGTGGACGAGCTCGTACGTGAATGCGTCCAAGGGCACGTCCTCACTGACCCCGATGACCGCCACGGTCGAAAAGTTACCGGCTGACAGTTTACTCTCCACAGCTCCCGAGGACTTGACAGTGGGTTGTTGAAGGGATCCTAAGGGGAACAATTTACAAAGTTAATGAAATAGGAAGAGAAAAAGGCGCCTGCGTAACCCTTACCGATGATCCTCCTTCCAAGTAAATTAATAAGACGCGTGACGACGATGGGATATTTGAGTTTGATGGCATTCAGGAGCCCTTCCGGAAGTTTGGCCAATTCCGTATCCCGGACAGCGATTACAGTCGTACTTCTTGGCGTGTCCGTTAGCGTCTCGACAACCCCCACCAAATCCCCCCGACCGTATTCCCCCACCAGTTGCTTCTTCTCATCCGTAGTTGTAAGAACAGAACGGAGACGCCCACTGAGCACAATGTAAGTACAGTCACTCTCCTCACGTTGCTTGTACAAGGCACGTCCAGACTCCAAAAATGTCCAGTCCATAGCAAAATCTATTTGACGGACAAATGGACTGAGGCGCGTCACAACCAGGTGTGCTACGTGCAAAACAACTTTCGGTTGAAATCGGACGAGCCTAGAAAAAAAAATTAAAGACATTTTTTATCCAAAATTGAAGGAAAGGTTGACCTACTCGTAAAAATCTGCGTTGCTCATAACAGCAATCCGTGAGTGCGTCTTGGCCCTGATGGTAAATATGGAAGGTTCACCGGTAAGGATTGCGATCGTCCCAACAAAGTCACCGGGTTGGGAATAGTACATGATGACGTCCTTCTCTCCTTCTCGTTGTGTCATGGACAAGACTCCTGACATGACCAAAATGAGTCCACATTCCTTTTTTGACAGAAATGAACAAGAATTTACGAAAATTAACAATCACTAGACATTTCCCGATTACCGCCAGAAATAAATGTGGCAATACCTGAATCGAGTCTTCTTTTGTCACAAAAGCCCCTGCAGGAACTTCCCTCAGTCCTAATTTGACTAACCGGTCATCCTGGAGTCCTAAAGCGATGCGGAAAGACTCAGTGGCCCTTGCCATCGCATCTTCCAACAGATCCGCTTCTAAATGCAGTGGGGTGATGAGCCCGTACGATTCTTCATAGCTTCCTGACCTTCCCATGTTGAAACTAGGCGCTGGATTTGGGATGGGGATGCTAGTTGTTCGTTTTCGACCATAGGATTGAGTGGAGCCTTGACGAATGAGCGGGTGTTGTTGGTAGTCAGGGATCGGGATAGGGATCCCTTGAGGCGGTGGCATAATATCAGCGTCCAATAAATCTACAAACAATTCAAAATTTACAAAATTTGCACTCGATTTTTATGATTAGGTTTTTACGGATTTTTTTCTAGTAAAAATTGTCTTGCCCATGCGCCTTACCAGGTGTTCTGCTCGTCTCATCACAGGAAGGATACATGGGCGGGAAAATGGTGTTACGCCGGGTAGGGGAACTTGAGTAGACGACACTCTTCCGACGAGGGGCGACGCTTTGTGAAATCAACTCCGTGGTAAGGCCGAGGTGTTGGTGGAGCGCCGTGAAAGTGACACGGTGGAGACGGATCATGATAATCCGAATGACGCGACAAAATGTTTCAGGGTTCTTCTCAAAAACTTCCTGGAAGGCGGCTACGGGGAGTTTCAAAACTACGGAATCTTCCAGTGCTTGAGCTGAAACAGTTTTGTACGGTTGTGGATGACCCTGGAAATAAAAATAATAAAACCGTAAAGCGCATACTGGAAACCACGCTGGAGAATTTGCAAATTGGATGTGGGAATTACGGTAAGAACGTCAGTGAAACTAAGGAGTGAGGCAATGGAGTCTCCTGCTTTGACGTGCTTCAGTTTTATATGGGAGCCATCACTCTCCGTAATATAAACACTCAGGAGTCCGCTCTGGACAACAAAAAAGTTTTCGTCCATTTCACCTGGAAAGAGAGTGGGTACGTTTACAAGTTAAGTAACTCAAATTCCTAATTAATTGACTTATAATCACCTATCCTGAAGAGGTATTGTCCAGCAACAAGGCGGAGAGTCTCCATGTGCTTACAAAGTTCCAGAAATAGTGGTTTCTCAAATACTCCAAAAATCCTGGAAGGAATCAAATAATTTTGCAAGTGACATGGGTTGTCCTGAACAACTTGACGTTTAAGGTTCATCTGACCTGATACTCTTGAGCATGTAAGTGACCTGAAGAAAAAATATAGACAAGCGTACATTCTGGGTGCGCTTCTACACGACATGGGCAATTACAAGGTATAATTCTAACCTCTGGAGGAAGGCGGGTGTCCCTAGCGGTGTCTTCATCTTCCTGGAGATACTCTACAGGTGGTTCCAAAACTTGAAGTTGAGTGGGGGATGCCTCCTTCTTCATCAACAGTTTCCGAGTCAGTCTGGAAATGATTTTCTTCTTCTTTGTCGCTCCGGCGGAAATGGAACGAACTTGTCGCAGCATCTTTTTCCCGTAGAAGAGAACCTTGTCCCGCTTCCGGAATCGGCCTTTAGGCCCTTGTGCTTCCTCCTTGGCATCTAAATCAAGTCCAACAATTTAGGAAACGTGAGTTAAAAATGTCAATTTTAAAAATATTCTCACTATAACTAAAATCAAGAATCCAGAATTGACAAACTTACGTTTCTGTCTATAGTTTCTGACTAGGAGGAATGTAGCACCGATTACCGACACGAGGACCACCAGGACAGTGACAATAAAAACCTAAAAGAAAAGAAGGACAGCGGAATTAGTTCATTGACCTCTACACTAGAAACTGCGAGCCAAGAATTAGCAATGATTATTGGCTATTGACTCGCGACTTTAACAGAATTTGACGAACATTCTTTCCTGACTCACACAAATCTATACTTTCAATGCAAAGTGAATTACCAACGAGAATGACATGGAAAATAGAAAATGTGAGAGCAAGATGAGGACCCATGCTGTGACCCGGAGTCCCCTGACCGGATTACTAAACAAAAAGACCTTGAAAGTCTTCCAGGAGGAAACTTGGACAGTCATCCGGAATTTTCTGGAAGAAGAGCAGGCAGAGGTCTCACCGTAACGATGAGGGTAAACTGGTGATTTGAGAGGAACAACAATAAAGAAGAACAATGAAGACAATTGTGCAATCAGGAATTTCCTGGGGAGGATGATAAAAGTCACATTGATATATAATAAGACTCTTGCGCGTGGGTGCTTGTTTGCGTGTAGGAAATGCAATACAAACAAGGAGAAGATGATGCGGCCAGCCAATGCAATTAGGTCTAAAGACAAGTCAAGCAAATAAAGGAGGATTTGACACAACTTTTGTACGGGTAAACGCAGTAAACAAAACAAAGTGCACCTTACATAGAAACAGAAAGGACATGGGAGGCGGTACCTGATTGGGCTTACTAACTATAATATGATCTTATCTCATCTCCTTCCTTAACTAATTCATCCAATTATAATTAATTTTGAATGTAAATAGTTTGTCAACACTTCAAAAGATAAAAAGGTAACATGAGCGATTGTGATTGAGCTTTGACTTATGCCGAAACCTACAAGAGGCGACAAAGCTCAATCCACGAGCAGAATTAAATGAAAATCAAAGGCGGTGGTGTGTGCGACGGTCTTATTGACCTTGAACTTGCCCAATCCAGTTACACGTACACCGACCAAGTAATTGTTCACTTACGGAATTGCGATGAATGAGGTCAATCCATTCATACGTTTCCAAGTCTCCATTTGAGATGAAGTATCCGAGATCCCAAAAGTTGCTAAAGTAGTCCATGATCATGATGGGTTATCCGTCCTGTTTGAGCATGTTTTAAAATTGCACAAATTGGTTCAATGAAGAATGTGGAATGGATGGATGATGGAGATAAGTCCAGGAATTGATGACAGAATTGTTTATACTCCTCCTCGTAGTGGTTAACTGTTCAAAGGTCACTCCAAGCCTTGACCTATGGCACTTGAACTTTGAACGCTGAATCAGCGATTCCCTTTTTGTTTTGTATTTTGTATTTTGAAATCATGAACCAAAATCTACCAGCTCAGAGCTCAAGGACAAAATCCTTCACAAATTCCCTCACAGCCCCCAGTCAACATCCGCAGAGTTGGGCAGACAGAAACTAACCGTATTGGTAAAAATCTCAACCGAGTAATCAAGTAATCAAACTAATCGATTACAATTTTAAAGTATTCATTCCTAAATTAAGTGGAATTAAGTGGGCGAAACTTTTATTTTCATGGAAGACTAGGAATCTTCCTAGGCCCTTCTTTCAGATCTCAATTGGTGCGTTTCCTCCTTAACTCCTGTACTTTTTAGTAAAATGCGCCAATTAAAGTAATCGTTGTTGCTCAAGCTTGAAAGAAATTTAGGTGAGATTATGGTAGTAGTAGAGGGGTAACGGTGGGTGGGTTTGGTGGGTCATCTTTTAGAAATTAGAGATTCATCGGAAATCATGGGCCTTAAAAATACCAATTCCGAAATTGGTCAGCTTCCCTTCCTGAAAGACAAGAATGAACAAGATTGAACATGAATGAACTATTTTGAACAAAAATGAACAAGTTTGAACGTAATTAATTGTAGTGAACGAACCTCATTTACGTGATTGTTGGCGCCTAATCCAGATGACACTTGAGAGCTTGAGCCATCAGTAACGTTCCCATTCCCATTCCGGTTAGTCCCAGTCCCGTCTGGAAAAGCAAGGTCATTCGTCATCCCGTCGGCTGATGGGGGGAATTGACTGAAGGAGGAGTCTTCATTTAACGCTGGAGAACTAGGAGAGAGACAAGAAGCGATGTGGAGGAGGTCACTCCCATCATCTGATAAGAAAATCGATTCCTTCTGCTCAATGTGCTCCTCAATCCGATCGTAAATGATTCCATTGAGACCCAATTCCTTCAAATACTTGATCGTGGCTACATTATTGTTGTCATCCCCCCAACAGAACGTGATGAGGCCATGAGAGAGGGCCGTCTTGACCAAGGAAGGGTCACGGAGGATATCTTCAGTGTGCATGTTAAGCCCAAGTATCCCTGCAAAAAGGGCAAAGTTGATGGCCACCGGGGTATTTTGGGTCCGGGGATCGTTGTATTCGGGATACTTGGCTGTGACTCCTTGCGTCAAGAATAAGACTGGATACTTGTTTTGCTTCAGCCGTAATCTAAAGGGAAAGCAAAAAAAAAGTCATTCCCAACGTAGCACTAATTTCCTCATCCTCTGTGAGTGCTGACAATCATCTGCGTAGTTTTGTCACAGACGATAAGTTCCGGAAAGGAACGAATGAGCTCAAACTTTAACCATTTTAAGTAATCATGTTGAAAGGAAGTGGAAGTTCCACTAGGAGGTTACTTACATGACGCAAATGTCGGGATGGAAGCAAGAGAAAACGATCCGTCGCTTCCCAGCATACTTTAGCACTATATCGAGAACAATGTCGATGAAGAGATTCAATTCAAATGGGTTGTTCAGTTCGTAGGTTCCGTCCTACAACAAAATGAGTCAATCAGAAGGGTTCATTGCAATTAATTTTGAGTTTAGCTTACTTTCAATTGCATTGTCCATTTGATTTCAACATTAAATCCGACATGAGTCGAAACTGTTTCCAGTGCGAGTTGAAGCGTTGGGAAGGGTTCATGAAGATCAGATTCGGAAGAATCCTCAGTCGGGATTTCAGCATCCTGGCTAATCTGTTGGGAATGACAAAAGCAGTTGTGAAGTTGCTAGAGGTCAGAGGTTAAATCCTAGTATCAGTACAAACTTTTTGAAAATTGAGTAAACTAAGTAAAGTAACTAATGGTAAGAAACTAAATAATTTTGGTTCAATCAAACTTCAAACTGATGTGAGAGATTAATGAAAAGTCAAGTGGGGAATGAGAAAAATTGACCTGGTAGTGCGTGTCATCCCCAAGAATGAGCTGTGTGGGCGACAGCGCAAGGAAATTTTGAAGAAATTTCAATAAAAACATTCCTAAAAAATTCTGTTTAGTTGTTTGAGCCGTTACCTTCAATTCGTGCAATTGTGACAAGGTCAAATCCTTGACTGGGATTCGGAGCGTTGTGAGTCCTCCACCTTGTTTCGCTTTCTGGTTGAGCCCAATATTGACGTGGAAGTCATGGAAGAGGACTGGAACCAAATCCTTGGAGAGCTGGACATCGAATTCCACAAAATCCGCACCGTGGTCAGTGGCTTGCTGGAGGCTCGCAATCGTGTTCTCACGCACCGTTGCACACCTTCAAAATTCAACGATTTCAGTTAGCAGTCTCCCAAAGGAATGTCAAAGGTCACACCCCACCCCAACCTCCGTAGAATGTTAAAGTGAACAAACTTTTTGATGTGGTGCTGGTGGGAGGTGCCAGAGCCTCGGTGCCCAATGTCTAACCCGGTCCAGCCGTGTTTCCAGTGCTTGCAGAAACTGACACTGAGATCACAAGGGCAGTTTTTCAATGGACGAATCACAACGTACTCGACTGGAAAAATAATGGAGTCGTTTAAGTGCCGAATTAATAATCCCCTGCCGTTCATTACTGGAAAGTCTCCAGTCTTACTCGTAATTTGGCCAATCGGTTCTTGCCGCATGCTGCTAATTGGTTGAATCATCGTCCCAAACGTCTCTCGTATATTTCCAGGCAGAATGTGACAGAAACCAATGTGTTGAGGAATTGGCTCGTTGGGAACTTCCATGTAAAAATCAATCATGTAGGCCTGGATAGAATAAAGGGCAGGAGAAAAATGTCCAAGGTTACGGTACTCCAGCGATTGATGACACTCACCACAGTATCCAGTAGTAATACTTGAGCCTGGAAGACGACTATCTCCGTATCACGGTATACTCGGCCAAATTGATCTTGAATCCTAAACTGGTGCTCAGTTTCGTTAATGGCAGCAACTTCGATGATTGGCCAATTAGGATTTGGTTCATGAGGAGACGAATCGTCCTAACGGTCACACACGGTCAAAGGTTAGGGTAAGACTTTCTTCATTTCTTTGAACAACCTTGGACTTACCTGGAAATCCATACTGTTTGGATCAGGAAATTCAGAAATCGAGTTCTGCTTTGTGAGATTCATTGGAACCAACTTCAATCGGATCTAATCGGAAGAAAACGGAATGAGTAAGAATTAATCGCTGCTTATTTTGTTTATCATTACCGTTGCATTCTTATGCTTCTTTCTCCAGAAGTTGATTGGACCATTGGAGATCTTGAACTGGAGAACGGTTTCAGCAGTAAGCCACCCAGTTTCGATTCTCTGGACCCCGCGGAGTTCTCCAAAGACGTCATCCTCCCTCACAGGAACATCATCACGTCCCACTAAAGAGAAATGTTTCGTTTTGGAAATCGTTCCCACCGTTGTTGTTCCGGGAGGAGAAAATGTCCGAATGAACCCGAACCGTCTTTCCGGAGAATTCGCGGTTCCAGGTGAGTTTCCCAACGGCGGACCACGTAGACAGTTCCACTTCCCGGATTTGGATTCTCCAGGATCATGCAGACAAAGTAACGAAACTTGACATCTCGGTAAGGTAACTTGGTGGTTCCAGTCCAAATGTCCCCACTAGATTTTCTCAACAAACAAAGACAAGTCATAAACCGTTTAAATTCATGGATTTTTAACGACTAATTTCATATTCTAGAATTTACATCGTGGGGTCACGGTGGAGGGCCAAAGGTTGGTTGTGCTTCCAGTTGCCAAGTCTGGACGTGTCACCGGAAACACAAACAGTTTCGCCTGGATAAGTGGGGCAGTTGACACGAAACTCCCAAGGACGTGTGTGAGACATCTCCCTTCAGTAATATTGATTAATTCTAATCTTCAACGGCAGCAGCAGCGGTGACTATTCCACGGTGACTACTGCAGTCTTTCTCACCTGGAAAATGAATAGAAAGTCCTTGAAATGACACAGAGCTTATGACACGTGGCGACAGAATTAGACAGCCAGACGGAGGAGGAACTGTCGTCGTCACGGGAGAACGTCCCAACCTGGAACTGTGCCAGGTTAAAGAACCGACACGTTGTTTGCACCGACACTAATTCCTCTTGGCTTCACACATCACACAGTATGCTTATACTCAATTGCACCTGTACGTTACCTGTGAACCTAAGACGACGTTGACCTTGACCTTGTAGGGACAGAGACTATAACCAGAGTTGCGTACCACCACACTAAACGTACTCGATTAATCTAATTTGGTAAAATCCTAATTTTGAAATAAATACACCCAGACAGAACAAATGACAATTTTGTTTTCCTCCTGTTCGTACCTGTTCTTTTATCTCGGAGTCACGATACGCAGTGCCGGTAACGGGTGAATGACAATAAGAAGCATGGAACGAAAAAGGTCGGTCGTAAATGCGTGTCGAAACTGGATGCGTTAGTGATAAGAATTACTTAACTGCTTTCTATCAAATTGTAATTTATCTTCGTTTTTATGTGTCTGACACTCTATGAAAACTGGATTGAACTGGAAACAAGAAATTCGTAACTCCTCTTGTTTGAATTAAAGGAGAAATGCTGAGTCAGCCAAGGATAAGGAACTTTAATTGTAGTAATTAGTGCTTGGGTTGCAAAAATTCCGAAACCGGTAGCCCATAATTATCAAGCTCATGTCCATTCTTGGGAAAACGGAATTTACGCTTATCTAAGCAACGACGACGTCCGGAATTGACCTTGAACCCTCCTTTAGCTATGACCTGTGCTACTGGTTCCTTGATTGATACTGTTCGATGACCTCACGCTTTCAACTTGTACAAAGAATTACCTTAGTCCATCAGCTTAAATTCCAAGCGTCACTGACCACAATTGGATGTTTCCTCTTCTGATTTTGGAACTTTTGGGGTCAACCGTATCCAAGAAATTGGTGGATAGAGCCAGACGATTATCCAAATTTAGAGACAAACAAGAAAGACTGACCTTTGGTAATGATTTGTTGAACTGAAAGGTATGCGGCAACTCACAAAATCAATACACGGAAAATAATGACAAGGAAGGAAAGCAAAGTGGATAAGATTAACTTGTTGGTGGCCGAAAAACTCCGAAACTTTCTCCCTCACGTGCTTTCACTCAACGAACGCTGAAAAAGCGCTTGCAAACTGCTAAAGTTTTATAAACGATTTAACAAACTGCCCTCTTATGTAACCAGCATCTTTCCAGCTTTTGCATAAAGTTCGAGTGACTTTTAAAAAAGTAAAATGGCGACGGCATATCTTTTATTAACATCAGGGTCAGTCGACGAACGGTTTAAAGTTAATGCAAATGTAAAATGTTAACATTTTTAATTTTTTTTGAATGTTTTAACTTTTTGAATGTTAGAATGTCCATTTCCCGTTCGTTCACCAGTATCCAGCTCAATTACAATAGTACTCTGGCTTACCATAAGTTTTCTCGCAAGTAGCGCCTTGCTTGCAGCAATTCTTTCCTCCACTTTTGTAGCAGCCCCCTTCAAGTCCATAACTGACCCCAGTCATGAGGCAGGGAGTGCACTTTCCTCCCAGGCAGTGAGACAACCCACGCTCACAGCAGTCATTGTCAGTTTTGCAGGCCCTTCCACTGAACCTGCAGTCGGCCACACATTCTTTGGCTTCGTTGCAGCGAAACCCTTCGATCGTGCAAGTTACATTTGGATTTGGATACAGGCGGGGGACACTTGCATAAATCCGATACAACAATTCCGTTTGGGAGTCGGCAAAAGTGAATTGCACCGCAGACTTCCTCATTGTTGCAAGTATTCTGCGATAGCGCATTCCCGAATTCTTTCTTTCCAAGGTAGACTTGGCATGAGATGAATTTCCCTGCCAGTTTTACTACACACAACCACGGAAAACGGATCTGATGAATTTATATTAATTTAAATTGAAAATTGATTTACAATTTTTGTTGTGATAGAAAACTGGATTTGAATGTTCGTTTTTCGACTACTGGTTGTTCCCACTGTTGATCTTTCTTTTCTTTTTATAATTCGCATGAATTGGAGTACCGACCGTGGAATTGTAACCCTTCGACTCCTCTTTAGCCCCTCAATCTTA
>JAQIWD010001258.1:0-13340 GCA_034694825.1 Anurida granaria
CGTTATAGTGGAACCTCGGTATAGTGTATGAAATCCTTGGCTCCATCTTGATCCACTATAGCAAGGTTTTACTGTATCCAAATAATATCTGGAGTGCATAAAATGAAGCAATCCCCTTTCTTCATACAATACACAGAAACTTCCAGCAACTAAAGTTGCACTTGGACAGTTCGTTTAACCTTCATTTGATAAAATTATGGGAAAGACGAATCAATATAATCGACGGATCCACCAATTCTCCCTGGAACTGTACTTAAACCTCCCATGCAGAAGGAACAGGAGACTCATACCCCTGGGACTCCCTCGTCTGAGTAGACGCACCTTCCAATAAATCTTCCAACTCCCCGGCATTTCTAATTGCAGCTTTCTTTTCCTCTGCCCTGGCTTCTTAACCAATCCAAATATGAAAAATCCATGACAGCAGCAAATGGGCTTGGAGGGTCTTTATCTGCAAAAATTGTACTCCGTTGTCCTTTCACCAGAATTTGAATTTGAGCCTCCTCGCTCGCATAACTTTTGATCCCAAGTTTCGTAAAAATAACGTTTTACACCCACCACAAAAATCGAATTTTAAGCTTTTTGTGCGTGTGTGATTTAAAACATTTGCAAAAAGTCAGAAATCGCCGCAATTTTTAGAGGTGTGCAACGGCAACATAACCTAACTCAACCTAGCATAACCATTACAGACCTCTAAAAAATATTCCGATTTCTGCTTTTTTGCAGATGCATTATATGTTACTCTTTTTGTGCCCCTTTTGAATGAAGCTTAGAAATATTGCAAAAGTCTCCAATAATCATATAGTAAAAGTGAACACAGTTTCACTACATTCATTCTACAGGTTCTTACTAAACAAAATTAGTACTTAATGATTTCCAAGGATTGAATTGAGCGTAAAACACATAGTTAATTAATACTCCGAATTGAGTTGGTCATTACAATGAATGTCATAGCTTTGAAAAATTTTAAACTTAACTAATCAACAGTTGACAAATTATTATTAACAGAAACTAGAACCCTTTCCCATTTGGTGTTATGGACTCCGACTTACACTTCAAACAGAAATTGAAGATCAGAATGAGCTGCTAGAAAGAATTATTGGGAAGACAGAGAACGTTGATCATCGGACAGAATCAACAAATGAATAAAATTCTCAAAAAGTGAACATAATGCAGTGCATCCCACCATCGCCACCTCACCAGACAAGGCAGGTCACTCACTATAATTTCCAAATCCATGTCTATTTGTAATTCTTGTAGAAATTAAAATTTCCAATCTGTCATCAACTGCGTAATTGAAATCCAAATTCTGCGTTACCTTGTTTAGTAAAAACCTTAGTTTCGTTCTGCTCTAAGTTAATTTGTAAATCTAAAAATACTAAACAGTCAATCCCAGTATTTGTAATGAATGGTAGGACGATAACTCACTATAATCAGCGTGACATATCCGAGAAATATCGGCCAAAGTTAGCTCGTACTAGTGTTGGATGTGAGGACGGCGTGAGCAAACGCAAAATAAACTTTAACTTTCCAGGCATCAATTTTTCAAATTTTTGCTCCTTTAATCTGCTTCAGTTATTTATTTTTTTTTAACATTAATTGAAATTGGCTCATTCCTATCTCGGACAGCATTTAATTGTCAACAAAATGGTATACTTTACCTCCAGTAAACGGACTAAGCCCGTGAGTAAAAAATCAGTAGAAACTGTGTAGCCAACCACGAATCGAGGAACATATAGGCTGGCTAGCATAATGAGCATTTGACTATCATCATAAACGAGATGAGACTGACTATTATCATAAAAGGGAGATATGACTCACTATGCTGGAGCACATTTTGACCGGTTTTGCTACGACGCCCAATTTGAGTTAAATCATGCGATGCACAATTTGAATGAATAAAAGATGCACAAGAGTTTTTTGAATGCTAAGAGGTCCACTTTGAGATTTAATCTAAGAGGATGCTAATGGGCACGTGGATAAGTCCTTGCACATCCTGAAGTCTATCTCCGCGTCCCAATTAAGGTTTCTCAACAACGGGAAGCAGAGTACCTTTAGCAAGGACCCACGCATCCAGATAATTCAAGGGATACAGAGTACCTTTAGTATCATAAGGGAGATGAGACTGGTAATCATATCGAGCAAAATGACACTGAGACTAACTCTATCAAAACCCGACTCTCCAATACTCGTATTCTAAGAAGATTCTAATAGGCACGTTGATAAGGCCTTGCACTTCCAGACGGCTATGTCCGTGTCCCCATTATGGTTTCTTAACTGCTTCAATAACAAGGGGTGGCAAAGTATCTTTAGCAAGCACCCATTCGCTCACATAAATCAAGGGATGCAGAGTACCTTTAGCAAGCACCCGTTCGCCCACGCAAATCAAGGAATGCAGATTACCTTTAGCAAGCACCCGCGCGCCCACACAAATCAAAGGATGCAGAGTACCTTTAGCAAGCACCCGAGCGCCCACACAAATCAAGGGATGCAGAGTACATTTAGCAAGGACCCGCGCATCCACATAATTCAAGGGATGCAGAGTACTTTTAGCAAGGACCCGTGGACCCACGCTTTTGCTGGGAATCCGTGCACACTGCTTGCATAACTTCAAAGCCCTGATTTAGGTTCCTGCTTAAATGAACGATTACGAGATGGATTTGACACTTTGTCTTCAGGGATTAGGAGTACCTTGACATGAGGACACCGGTAGCGTTGATAACCCAGAGTCCCCGCTAAGGCTTTACTATGTGCATCAAATATTGACTATATGGGCTGCTGATTGATAAGAAGGCTGATCATGGCTGAAAATTTAAAGCAGGCGAGAATGAGGTCATGAGACCCATGATCTTTCAAATGCAGGAAACCGGCGTCTCTAACCGTTGATCTCCCGTTTTATAAATTCCATAAACCACTTCTTCTATTAAGTTGATTCGTGGTTAAAAAGTAGCTTCGTCCGATTAAAAAGTCATCCGATGAGTATTGGAGAAAAAACCGAATTCGTTTTTTTGGATATTGGTCATTGGGTCTTCGGAGATGACCCGGGGACTCTTATTTGTCATTCCCGATGCCATCCGGTGGTTTTTGGGGAAAAAACCGAATTCGGATTTTTCGCATTTTCAGTGTGTTAGAGGTTTAGACTTCGGGACCATCATAACTTTGCGTTTCATGAAAAGTTAGGAGAAAACTTTTTTCACCCCGAATTCGGGTTTTTCGGTGTTTGAACCGGAAGGAAGTGACTGAGGTCAACGTCCCCATGCCACAAGTTTATGCCTTCAATGAGACTGAGGACTTTTGTAGAGGTAATTTTTCACATTGTCGGTTATACAAATTTTTTACCCCAAGAGGTGGCCCTCCGGAGGAGGTAACTTCCGGTCAAACAAGCACCATTCTCCCAATATTGATAAAATTAATCAAAACTCATAAATCCTGTAGCCTCAAGGACTGTTTTTATAATTGGTGAAAGAAGTGTTAATTGTGTGGCATGCCAAAACCACTTAAAACCATTCAAGTTTCACAAGGACGATATGACTCTGAATCCTTGGGCTCGTGGGAGGAGTTTAGTTTGGGATTTTATCTGTGTTGAAACTTTTGCCGCTACCTATGTTGGAGCCACATCTGTTATTCCTGGTGCTACCGCTGTATTAGCGGAAGCGGAGGAAATACACTGGTCAAGTGGAGTGTCGGGAAACTTTTTTGAGCCAGCGTACAAATGGCTCCCGGAAACATTTTGCGAGGTCAGGAATTGTATAGAAATGTTCGTGCTAATTTTGAAGCCTCGGTCGTCCCTCGACTCAGCAAGCCAACCTTATGTCAATTGCTGGTGTAATCTTGAGTGAAACGCATAAATGGGACAGTATTTTGTATATTTCAGGATCACTGCAAATTTTACTGCCAGATCTTTTTGGAAAATAAAAGTTTAATATTAAATTATCAACCTTCTTTCTTTGTGTACAATTTAATTAATCTTTCGAGAGTTGAACTTAAAAATACGGAAACATTGCCATATAATTCCGAAATGCAATTTGTAATTGACTATATTTTCGAATTTTGAAACAAATTTTGTAGTTGACAGTCCTCCCAACAGTCACCACTGCGTGTAACTCGAGGATTGCTGCCGGGACCCTCTAACATTAGAAGCATCTAAAAACCCGTCTGGAGGTGCGTGGTTCACAGCAAATATTTGGAGTGAAGGCGCCAGGAGGGCTTTCCAACTTTTCCATCTTTCCGTCAAACCTTTCCCAACTTTTCCATTTCTCCGTCAAACCTTTCCCAACTTTTCCATTTCTCCGTCAAACCTTTCCCACCTTTTCTATTTACCCGTCAAACCAATTTTTCCATCCAACTTTCCAACCCCTCCATTCCCTGAATAGGGAAAACGACATCCCTGGCCTAATATTCTCTTCCAATCCCCTACCCTCCTTATCAGGACATTGTACAAGCACAGAAAATGCGGTGGTTAGTCACAACGCATGAACGGACTTGGCCGATCGAGAATGCATACATACATGTGTTGATGTATGCTTGATCTATGCCAACGGCACTCAAAGACTAAGTATTCACATAGAAGACTGCCTATGTTTTCATTTCGCGTTTGATGATAGCATTGCATGCGCAGGAATCGGACATGTTGAAACTTGACAGGCAGAACTACTACCCAGCGCATTTTACTGCTTTTGCCGGCCGAGAACCCCGCCGTATTTTAACACTAGCTACCAAGCCCATGTGTCAAAATGGGCCTTTCTAGAATAACTGGTTTAGTTGGAAAAAGCCGAAGACCAAGTTACTCGTTCAAACCCGTAATGAGGTACCCTTCACTTTTCACCCGCGAAACAGCTGAATCCAGCACCCGCTCACTTTGCTGATCCGCTGACGACCCTCTCATCCGTTTAATTCGTTGCCCACTAATACCCTAAATTCGGTAACAGTTCATCCGTTCAATCCGGCACCAGCTCACTCCGGTTTCACCCGTTCATTAGCTTAATCTGCGTTTAAGTTACCAGCTCATCAGTTTAATTAAAAAAAGCTCATTGGCTTCATTCCGTATCCGCTCACTTTCCTTCACCCGCTCATCCACTTTTCCGCGATAAGTTTCCTCCTCATCGGCTTAATTCGATAACCGCCCACATGTCTTACCCATCCGCCTAATTAGCTGCGCTCTTACTTATTTTTACCCGCTCATCGATTTAGTTTGCGATAAATTTTTTCCTCGTCGGCATAATTCGGTACTTGCTCACTTTTTGTTACCCGCTTATTACCCACTTAATTCGGTGCAAGCTCACTTTTTTTTACCCGTTCGTCACCTTCGTATGGTATCCGCTCACTTTATTTTACCAGTTCATCCGCTAAGTTCGCCAACCTATGTCTTCTTTCACCCGCACACCCACTGAATCCGGCACCCGCCTCCTATTTTTTCCCGCTCATCCGTTTAATTCGGTACCGGCTAAAAAGGGTAGCGGGTACAAAATTAGGCAAGTAAAAAAATGAACCAAACTCGTTCCCCCTCATTCACTCATGGTCGGATACGTGTAGGTTCTCTTTGAAACAATTCACAGAATAAGCCTTTCCAGAAAAATGCTTCAAATTGTAGATGAAGTTTAGCTTAAACGAAAACGATGAGTTGTAACGCGACGTTTTTCCCCAGAATAATTCCCGCCGACCACATACACATTTCCTACATACACATTTCCACCCTTCACACACATTTTGACATGTAAGAGCTCTTAAATCTAACACATGAACCACATTTAACACATGAACTATGAACATAGGGGCTTAAAACTGAACAGTATTTCGGTTCACTTCATCCAACATCAAAATTTTTTTTAATTCACTTTCAATGGACGAATTTAATAAGCTCAGATCGGAGTTGAAACAAATGGTTTCTGACATAACGTAGTTTGTGGACGATATCAAAAGTGATATTTTCAATATATAAGTAATTCGAATTGCATTCTTGGTTTTATTGGACCAATTTGTCTATGATTGATTCATAAATTAGGCATAAGGTGCCGGAGATGGTTGTCCTTTCCGTCAAATGTAAGACAAGAAAGATTTGGGACTATGAAATTCCTCAAAGAAGACACGAGATGGTTTTTCGTAATGGTAATTGTTAAATTTTGTTAATGAATTAAATGAAATCACAACGTTCAGCTAAATTTGGAGCAGCTGACGACAATAGACGAAACAAAAGTTTATTTCAACTAGAAACCAAGGTCGTGCGTGCCTGTATAAGCATAATTAAGAGAAGGAAAATAAATCCAAAGTCTTTTACCATAACATGTAACTTTCCCAGAGTTTTCCCAAGGGAATGGAAGAAAATACGTTGGAGCAGTGGTTCAGAATTTGTCCCACAAAAAAAGAATATAAGACGGGAAATTATTTTTTCTGTCGTTGAATAAATTCCAACTGAAAGCTTCTGTAATCTGATTACAATATTTCAGCCACTCCTACCAAAATGGCTATAGTAAATGGATTATTTTTTGCTTTCACTTTTTATAGTTTATTTGAAATTTGTAAAATTAATTTTCCTATTTTTAATTCGAATTTTGTCTTGGTGTTAATATTGTTTATACTTACTCCTTTTTCCGTCTTAAATTTTCGGGTCACATCATACATCAGTATCACCAGTTTCTTTTCACAAGTATGATATGTTTGTTGACTTCAATGCATCTCAGACTACAAAACGGGGAAAGTTTAATACTGTTCAGTTACTTGAATTTTGAAAAAACTTCTGCTTATTGAGTATAACTTATAACACTTACGCGAAACCAGACTCATACTTTGCTGGGTATTCAATTTGACGTGAATTTTCTTTCGATACAATACTGCTAAGACTGCGGTAGACACCAGCAGGGTGATGGCAATTAAAAATATCCACCACCCAGTTGACGACCACTGGGGTTGAGGTACGATGATCCGGGCGGTTGGTTTGACTTGTTTTTTGGTCAAGCCTTGGCTAGCACGCCCAATCCATTTGCATCGCCGGAGGTCTATTTAGAAAAATTGAATAAATATTAATTTTTGGGTTGTTAGATTCGTAGAATTCATGGATTCGAGATTACCTGCTCTTAGAGCATAATTTTTGTGACAGGCACATTTGAAGGATCCATGCGTATTAACACAAAAGTGCTCACAGGAGTGGCGTTCCGCACATTCGTCCAAAATGCCACTTCCTTTTCGATAAAAATTGGCTACTCTGGATGCACTTATGCAATTGAGCTCATCTGATCCGTCAGAACAGTCGGATATACGGTTACAGACCAAAAAACCTGGAATGCAGTGATGGTCGAGGCAGCGAAAAGAGTCAGGAGAACAAGCGCCTATTGATAGAAGGTTTCATATTATTTCAAGAACATTTTTGAATAAACTTCGTCAGGCATACCGCATTGGTTATGTTCGTCAGTCGCATCGGCGCAATCGAAATCCCCATCTATTTCGCCAGGAGTTTAATTAGCGATTGTACAAATTATTAATGTGCAATATAAACTTATGCATACCACATATCCAGTCAAAGGGAATACATTGACCCCCCGTCTTGCAAGGAAAATGTTCCCCGGGACAGGTTTGATTGCAGCCGATTTCATCCTCACCATCAACACAGTCAGGCTGGTGGTCACATTTCCATATCAAAGGAACGCATCGTCCATTTTTACATTGGAATTCCGTGTCTTCAAGGATGAAAATATGGTACATAAATAAGGAATTGGCTTAAAATGCAAACCCCTTACCTAATGTGCACTCGTTTTTGCAAGTGGTCTCGTCTTCGCCACCGGGACAGTCTCGTTCACCATCTATTATGAAGCATTCAGGTAAAATTTTGCAGGTAAAAGGATTCGTTAGTTTGGTTCGGTAGACTCTCACCACACTTCCAGTTTGGATGGATACAACTACCATCACTTTCGCACATGAAACTACTTTCACCGTTGCAAACATCTGAAGCTGGACACATCTGCTCATCCTCTGCATCATCGCATTCTGGGATACCATCTAAAATATGTTAGAATATGGATCCGTACATGTATAAATGGACCGAACTGCATATAGAGTAATATTTTTGTATATTGTAATATATTGTATATACACATGCATTAAATGTATTGAGAGACAAAATATATACGCTCACCGCAAATCATGTTGTTGTCAATGCAGCGTTTGTTGTTGCACTGGAATTGGGTCGCTACGCAAGTCTCCATCTTGGAGCACGTACTGTTATCAGGGTTGAGCTGCATGTCTTCGGGACAAACGCAAGTTCCAACATTCACCTCAGCCGAAATCAGACAAATGTGAGAGCACTTAGGAATTTTAGAACTTGAGCATTCATGACTTAGCATCAAGTTTTCATAAAGTGTTGTGTCGTAGACAGTGATTGTGAGGCTGGCAAGAAAGTTAGTGTTGTAACTTTCAAATGCTTTAGCGCTTTCATTTTTTATACGACCAATATAAAGATGCTCCTCTTCTTGATCTGGACCAACGACCAACGCATACACCAACTGTGAAGCATGATCGATCCAAAAAATTCGGTTATCATAAGTTGTCAATCCTTCTGGCTTGACGGTCCTGTGCTTGACTGTTGCTTGTGATGTACCATTTAAGCTGATACG
The DNA here is from genome assembly GCA_034694825.1 of Anurida granaria. Classification (NCBI taxonomy): domain Eukaryota; kingdom Metazoa; phylum Arthropoda; class Collembola; order Poduromorpha; family Neanuridae; genus Anurida; species Anurida granaria. The sequence goes on from JAQIWD010001258.1 coordinate 8,601, forward strand.
TTTGATGGTATCATAAAAGCCATCAATCCTTCAAATTTTGAGCACAACTCAATAATAAATGCGTTCAAAGTAGTGAATTTGTTTAACACTTAAGGGGCATTCAAAAAGGAAGTCCGCGAGGGTAAGCGGAGGGGGTCTGAGACAGGCAAAATTTTCATATTTCTTGTGTGTTAAAAAGTGGACGAAGGGGGAGTGGGGGTCCAAAAACACTCGTCCACGCGGACGTCCTTTTGAATGCCCCCTTACCAGTATATCTCCTTGGTTTGGCTATTATAAGCTAGCGAAATTGGTTCACGAATCTGTCTGTTTTTAACTGTATGACGGTTGTCGCCATTCATATTCATCCTCACGATGCTTCCTGTGAGTGCAACATACAGATACCTGGGCAAATCAGGGCGGAGCTTCGTTAGTTAGGCAACCTTAAGTAAAGGAAACACTATTTAGACTTCGACTAACCGTTCTTCTGGAACTAGTATGATACTCTGCGGTTGATCTTTTTCCGCCGAAATGAGTGCACTGGTTCCAGTTCGACATGAAAATACCTCAATTCTACGCTGAACTGAGTCAACCCAGTATAAATTTTCGCCGATTGGATCTGCAATTTAAGTCAAACAGAGATTGAGTTTCTTGCCAATTTCAAATTTTTGAAAACTTTTCTTTGATTCTCCTCCTGTTATTCTATTTTTTCTTTCAAATTTGTTACCAAATGCCATGGATTTGACACTGTCGAGACCTTTGTTCAAAATGATCCGGGTTTGTCTATTTGAGAAATTGTACTCGACAATCGACTTCAGGGTGAGGTCACTTATAAATAGAGTATGATTAACCGGGTTGTAGGCAATGGCACCAATGTTCTTCAGCGTTCCAATCCTGATTTCCTCAGTCATTGTCACGGCATTTCCAATACTATCTAGTCGGATGGCGTTGAGATACTTATCGTGCCCAATTAAGAGCGTCGGTTTCAATCTGTCATCTAACAAAATCATTAAATAGATATTTTTTGTAATATACTCATATTATATATTAATTATATGCTTATAAGTTATATTTTTATAGCATATATTTACTAATGCATGTTCTTTTGGAAAGATCCAGTTTGTATCCAACCGGGCACTTGCAAGAGTATCTATAATTTTCTGATAGGACACAAATATGGGAGCATTTCCCAAGACATCGGTTTGACAGTATCCGGGGCTGCACAGTGGAATGAAAAATTACAATCCCATTTGGCATAGTAGGGGTCTTTGTTACGGTCCGACTATCCTGTTTGCACGCCAATTTTGAGCAGCTCTTTTTGAAATTAGAATATATAATTAGATATCAATACACATTTTCCAACAATTCGGAAGACATTTCCTCCTAACTTTACCTGGATCCCTTTTAATTCCCAATCGCTCCAAAAGATGAAATCACCCAAGACAGCTAGACTAAATGGATGCTTGAGATTGTCCACTGGGATCATTTGGCGGTCTGAGCCCGTAAGTGTTGACGTTTCAATCTTGTCGTAAAATGCATCTGCCCAGTATAAACGATTTCGACCCAGGTCAACTGCAAGAGCGTTTGGCCACTTGATACGCTCAGGGACAATGGGCACTGCAAAAGTCCCGTCCATAGACGCCCTCATAATTGAGCAGTTATCTCCCCAGTCGGTCCAAAACATAAGTCTAAAAAAAATGAAATTCGAGTTCATTGAATATTATTTGATAATATTATTTGATTGTGTTATTTATTTATTTTTCCAAAAGTAAATACCCAAAAATTGGATGCAAAACTATGTCCCGTGGTTTGTGCAACTGTTTTTGGAGCACTGAGCACATACTTCCACTTGGACTACAGACAATTATGTGACCCTTTGTTGTGTCCACAATATACAGATTTCCAGTGACCCAGTCAAAAGCAATCCCCTCCGGAAGAACCAAACCTGATACAAAGTATGCGAGCAGTTTATATGCACAGTAGTTTAGATTTGCAGATTTAGAACTGTGAAGCAAATCTGTAGACATCTAACCAATGTCGATCACAGTTTCAATTGCGCCTGTTCCGTTGATATTGGCTTTGTACACGCCTTCGTTGCCGAGAGAAACGTCGGTCCAGTACACGATCCCATTGAACACATCCACGGTCACTCCAACGTTTTGACCCTTGCCATTCTCTTGGGTAACAGAAAATGTGGCGGTTCCATTAGCATTCGTAATTTTAATTTCAGCATTCAAAGCGTACACGATCTGGATAGTCGGATCTAAAGACACAATAGAAACTAAAAATGAATCCAAGTTGAGCCACATACACAGTGCATTAAAAACAATCCCCCACACAAGCTTTCTGTAACTGGGTCCTTGGTTTGAATATGTCCCTCATTCAACAAATTTTTGAGAAAACGCACACAAAGCTTATCAAATATTAAATATCCTATAGATTTTGCAAAGTTCGGGAACTTATTAGACCTGGGTTTGGTGGGATTCTTATTATCAATTCTTGTTGTATGGAAAGGTCATCGCAAAAAATTAAAGCAGTTACCGCTCAAAGAACAGGAGCGAGCGTCATCCTCTAAATAAAATCCGTCCATGCAAGAGCAGTTGAAAGTGCTTCCACTGGAAACTTGACAGATTTGAGAACATGTATTCCAAGTGTCACAGTCTGAGGGTCCTTGAGGGACGCCATCAAAACTTTCCGATTGGGTCAAATGAAATGGATAGAGCAACAGAATTATATAGACTGACAATTTTTCAAACTTGAACTGATCAGATATCATGTTCATGGAAGCCTTGGACAGTAAAATTTTTGATTAAATCTTTTCCAAAACTCTAACATGAGTCTATTCTATCTCGCTGACTAAAATTTGTGATCATCGCATCGTCTACGCCTAAGAGCAAAAGGAGTCAAAAAATAGAAGTGATTTAGTCATCAAACCTGTGGGAGTGTTTTTAAATGACAGAATCTGCAGTGTCGAAGAAATTATATCCGTCCCACTCTGATCTCTGAATCCAAATTTCCACAACACTTTTATGTCAACCTTTGCAGTTTAATGGAAGGAGACTTAGATGATTAGAAGACCTCAGAAAACTGTTATTGCAAACCTAATCAGTGCAACCAAAATTTATTTTATATTAGGTCTAAAATGTCGTAATGTCATCCTGCTAATTTAATGATGCTTATTCTTATCAAAGTAAAAGCACAAGCTTTTGCTTACCAGGCATGTAATTCTTTCAAGTTTTGGCTAATGCAGTCGTGGAGTCGAGGCCTGGCAGAGACGCGTTTTATCTTGCACTTTATCATTTGACCTGATTTCTTAAATAACTCAAAATTAGGATGTGACGTCCAAAAATAAGTGTGCAAGCATTTTCAAATAGCGACGATTTCATAATTTGCTCTCTGTCCAAAAACTTCCTACGATTCAGTCACCGGACTCATCGCCGACCAATGGGAATTCAAACATGACTGGAGTCGAGTTTTTCCAATTTTGAAAAAATTGAAGACGACGATACTCAACAGAAACAATACTATGGAGGCCATTTTTCAAAATTTCAATATGGAAGGAATCGATTATGGACCCTTCAGGATGTCAATGTTGAGGACGATCATTTTACTCCAGAGGGAGAATATCTCACAAACGTGGATTGGTTTCTGGCCGGGTCAGGTAAAAAGTGAAAACCCACAAGAAGTTATGGAAGTCCAAAAAGCAAATTCCAAAGTCTCCAGGAACACCTTTCTCAAATTAACCTGTACGTTGGTACTAAAACTTCACCAAAGTCCCCCATATTTCTGTGTCATTTTTTCTTGCTCCTATCTATTTCATTTCTACGTAGTACGCAGTGTTTTGAAACTTAAGTTCGAGTATTTTTTGTTGAGAGGGACAAAAATCGTACTTTTAGCCGTTTAACTGATGCTGGGGCTCAACTATCTTTACTTCGGATGCAACCTCTTGAATCACGCGTTCTGATCAACGCGTGAGTAAGGGGACAATTTTCAATGGCTGGCATTTTTTCTGCCCATTAAAATTGCGATTTTGCCCATTATAACCTAACCTAAAATTATGAAAAGTACCATTACGTAACGACCAAAATTCTTATAAACCCAAGGTGAATAGAGAGGTATTATGTGAGTCGTAGTCGTAGTCCTCCCTCTCCTGCAGCACAAACGGGCGGTGTTAAAGTGGGGGCGATGACGTACTGCTGTCCTGGAATTGGAGACGCTTTAGTGGACTTTTCCAGTTTGAAATCCAAAAAAATTGGAACAAATTGTGGAAATGCAATGTCACAACTCTGTGAGTCCAACCGACTCTCCGAAGCCGGAAAAATACCCCCTGCCTCAGTTTTTTTTTAACGCCGAAACCGATTCTACCCTTTGTTTCCCCGAATTCGGTTTGGTTTGACCTCTAGAGGTCACCAAAAGTTCGCCATTCTGGGGTAAATTGATACACATATCGAATCCTTCTTTTGGAAAAAATTTCAGATTACCTAAGACATTATCTGCATTCCGGACCCTTTTTCCTCAAACTGAACTGATAAGCGAGCTCGAAATAGAGATAACTGCCGCTAATCAAGCCGACTTTGAGGAAAAAGGGTTCCGGAATGCAGATAATTTCGTTGCTAATCTTAATTTGTTTCCAAAAGAAGCATTCGATATGTGTTTCAAGTTACCCTAGAAAGGTCCATCTTTGGTGACTTATTCACCACCGAGCGCGCCCAAAAATTTGAAATTTCTCAACCAATGAGAGAAGCGATCTGGGTACTCCCTCCT
>JAQIWD010001259.1:0-13285 GCA_034694825.1 Anurida granaria
TTAATTAGTGCTAAGAGGCCAATTTGACGCATGGTTGCCATGGCAACAGGTATTGAGATGATAATTATGATCACACAGTTTAATTAGTGCTAAGAGACCAATTTGACGCATGGTTGCCATGCCAACAGGTATAGAAATGTGAGTCACTTCTAACGTATACAGCTTGACACACGAGTTCGCTCAAGGGCAAGGGACAAGTTAATTGAATTTGGAATGTACAAATGAAACAAACGAACAATAATTATTAGATCAACCCAAATCTCGGGTTAGTATTTCTAGCCTAAAATACCTAACCAAACTTAAATACAAAATTGTGATTGCAAATTCGTTTGAATTTTTTCTATTTTGTTCTTTATTCTTTTAATGAATTTATTCGAAGTCGTGGGATGTTTAACTGATCGGGCAAGTTGAGCTGACTTTTTAGGACTTTTTTTATTTTGGAATTTTGGCAATTTCGGAAAGCGTTTTATTTCGGAATTTCGGAATGGAATTTTGGATTCCGGACTCGGTAGTCGGTACCCTGTCGACAGCAAACAAGCACGTTGCACTCTCCTCACTCGTCCTCGTCCGTTCAGTAGTGGCCGCAGTGCAGCTAAGGGTCTTCGTTCGAGCAGAGATACAACCAGTCAGTGATGCCTTGAAAGGTCATCAAAATCTTCAACAAATTAAGGATCTGCAGGCCTAAGAGCAAGTTGGGGCTGGAATGGTTCTTTCTTCCACAAAACACTCAACTTAAAATTTCTAGCCCTTTTGATACGTGCGGATACGTTAAATTAATTGAGCTGAGATCCTAGTACTAACCCTATTCCTTTTATCAACCTACATACGTACATTTGCAAGAATGTCAAAGATATTTACCCCCACGAACCAGATCCGTCTCACAAATGTTGCAGTCGTACGGATAAAGAAAGGTGGCAAACGCTTCGAAATAGCGTGTTACAAGAATAAAGTGATGTCCTGGAGGAGCAAAGTGTAAGTTAATTAGTCACTAGTTTTAGAATATATACTCCTGGATTCTATTTTCTTCATGATCTTGTCACCTTTTTATTTGCAGGGAAAAAGACATTGATGAAGTTCTTCAAACACATTCCGTCTTTAGTAACGTTTCCAAAGGTCAAGTGGCAAAGCGAGAGGACTTGCTCGCCGCATTCAAGTCAGAGGATACAACGGCCATTTGTAAGGAAATTCTAGAGAAAGGTGAGCTCCAGATTTCAGAAAAGGAGCGACAGACCCAGCACGAATCAGTTCATAAAGAGATTTGCAACATTATTGCCGGTAACCCAACTACCATATTCACTTTGATACATTTATTGCTATTGTGGATGAGCGAAGTTACGTAACAGATGATTCTGATTCTGATTCTTGTCTTGTAGGATTATGCGTTAATCCGGAAACGAAACGCCCATACCCAGTATCCATAATTGAGAAAGGTCTCAAAGATGTCCATTTCTCTGTGAAGCAGGGAAGAAGTCCAAAGCAGCAGGCTTTAGAAGGAATCCAACGCCTCAAGGCGGTCATACCCATTGAGAGAGCTCAGATGCGGGTCAAAGTCTCAGCAAGTGGGGTACAAGGCAAAGCCATTTTGGAGAAACTGGAAAAGTTAGGAGTAGTGGAAGACAAGGATTTTAGCGGGAATAGTCTCAACCTGGTAAGGATTTATTCTACTGAACCCCCATCTTATAAAAGAAGTTTGACCCTAAAACTCAGTGCTGGGATTTGGCCTTTAGGTAATTCTAACAGACCCGGGAAACTACCGAGAGATTGATGAGTTTATCCGAACTGAGACCAAAGGGAAAGGTCTGATAGAAGTCCTCAACTTGAAAGAAATCAAGGAAGGGGAAGACACGCTGGACTGATAAAACTTTTCCAGGAATTGATTCGGAAATACCAAAGGGAGACTAGAACTAATCCGAATTCCACTGTGGGATGGTGAGCTAATGATCATCAGCAAATTTTTGTGTCCTCTTTATTTGATAAATGACTGAATGAGTGCTATTTAGTCAAATAAAACGGGAACCAACTACGGCGGATATCTCAAAATGATGTCGTAAAACCTCTTTAGCCTTCCTTGGGTGAAGGAGATTTCTTGTTTGAACTTGGTCGTATATAAATCGTCTCTTCTCGGTTATCCACGTGTGACGCCAGTCGAGCCACGGTGAATAAAAAGTCGGAGAGCCTGTGGTGACCGGTAACAGAAATCACATTAATACCTGGCAGTGGCAGTTCATTAATTGTGATGAAATTAATTAACCTGTTCAGGTAAATCAGTGCCTGTACAGTCACTTCCCCATGTCCGACCAGCGGTTGAACACGTCGTTCAGCCCTCCGACAGATTGTTCTTGCTACATGTAAGGATGCACTTGCTTCACCTCCGCCCTAAATAAGAAATAAGTTAACAATTTCAGACATGAAGGGGAGGACGCGGTTAGAGCGACAAGTGTCATGATTTACTGGTAGTATGAAGTTTTCAAGCGGTGGTAGCATCCCAGTGTACTCATCAATCCATTCCTCGAGTTCAGACGCGTAGGTATCTGAAAATTCCACCTTCTTCAGATGGGCTGGACGAGCAGAAGATGAAGGCGTTGCTATCAATGAGCCCAAATCCTACAAATTCACAAGCACTCAATGCGCTACTAGCTGAATGAAATTCATCCGTATCGACCTGTTCGACATACCTGGAGGACGCACTGGACCCTTGCAAGCCTTTCGACGTATGGGTGATTCCGTCGTAGAGCATATTCCCTGGCGAGTCCTAAATACGACGACAGTTCATCAGTACATCCAAGAGCTTCAAAAGTGGCGTCACTCTTGGGACGACGTTCTCCAGTGAAAAGGGACGAGTTCCCTTTGTCCCCTGTTTTGGTATAGATCTTGACGGCCTTCTGTGCAGTAAGTGATATCCACCTGGACCCGCAAATACTAAACGGACAAAGATTTATTCGAGCAGTTATACATCTAACAAAAATTAGCAAGAACAAACATGAAATTAACATTAATGAAATCCTAACCTAACATACCTTCTTACCAAGTCAAAGTTGGCTTCCGTAAGGCGATTGTAAATAGCCGGAATGTGATTGACCTGCTCATTTCCTTGTGGAGGTTTCCCAAGAGATGGAAGAAGTAACTGAAAAATTGCCGTTTTCGGACTTGGAGTGTAACACACAATTTGTTGTGATTGTTTACAAAAATTGACAAAACTCAAATTTTTTGAATTCCAAAGCGCTCTTTTTGCCGCTTTCGCCTTCACGTGTCACTTGATTTCGCTTTCACTTTTCGTTTTTAGCGTCCTAACTTTCTCCTTTTCTTATCCGCATCAAGGATCAATTACATACCCCCCCCCCCCCCCCCCAACATCAAGGAGGGTTGAGATTGATCAAAAACTGTTCAAGAATTGAAAAAATGAATGAACTGTTAGGGGGAAAGTTACCCAAAGTTTACCTTTCTCCAATTATCGTAGTTCCCGAAGAGGTGAACCCTTGTTTCTAAAAAGTTACTAATTACCTTTTTAAGAATCAAGGGGTCACTGTGTCCTCTGTCACTCCTTTTTTGTACCAGATTCGCTTCAATTGAGGTTTTAAGGGGAATGGGAAGTGGGGTTGCGTCATTGGGCATTCGACTGATGATGACATCCAGAGTATCCATCCAAAGTCCCTCCGGAATTACCGGTGAAAGTGAAAAAAATAATAAAGAGGACTTCCTATTTATCAAATGTTAGGCCAAGATTACTTTTCTTTTCTTTTCCCACTCAGGTTGATGTACTTTCCCTTCTGCTTTATTTTATTTTATTTCCACATCCCAAATTGACAATTTCTCACTGACTAGGAAATTGGGAAGAAGGGAAGCCACAGGAGACTCAGACGTCTTGCTCTGAAGAATGTCTCCGATTTTTCAAACAAAGCCCCAAACTCCCTAAAAAGAACTCTCACTTTTTTACTATTACGCCCTCCACAAGTTCCTACGTCTTAGCAAGACTGTCTTAGTCAGGTTGTCAGAAGAGAAAGTCATGTCACCTAGTAGAGGGCAGCGAGGCAGGCCCGTGAGCAACAATTGATGGGATCCAACCCAATAAATTACGACATACAGGACTCTCCTAATTTAATATGCAACTACGGAACAAATCGATCCCATGCATTTTCTAGTATCCCATAAACTCTTTTAAACGAGTGTTGGGCCGTGTGTAGGGAAAGTCTCCCATTGTCAGTTGATGGTATTCAGACTTCATTTCCAACCAAGAAGGGATAAGGGAAACAAGGAGGAAGGGACTTAATCCATTCATCCAAAATTGAAATTTATAATTTGCCCATCAAGAGCCAAATCCCCTTCGCCTAACCACCACTGACTGCGGGATCCATTTCATGTGGCCCTGGACTTTCTCTGCTCTTCCCATCATGATCTCTTTCCCCGTACCCTGTTCCAAGCCTATCCTTCCACCCATCCTATGCTATAAGTTCATAAATTGGAAAAGTATTCTTCCAGTCCCTACAGAGTGATCCTTTCCGCCCGCCTTATAATCAAGCTTTAATTTCTTATCTTACTTTCTATGTAAACTTCCATCGAAGCCCTTTCCCAGAGGAGATATAACAGGATCCATGGAATACTGCTCCTGGAAGCATCTACCACCACCATCATCCACACCAAGTTCAATTCTATTCTCTCTCGGCCCACCACCACCAGGGCCCTAATAAGAGGATGGGAAAGCTCAATTTAAAATTCAGCATTCGGCGGAAGTTGGATTTAATTGCTTTCATACTCCGATCTCGCCATCTCGACTCATAATCAGCTCAGATCCTCCTTCCTCCATGTTCAAATATTCATTCAGTCTCAGGATGGTCCACCCACCCTTATCTTCCTCCAAGGGCTCTACAGATGTCAAAGATTAAGGACAGAAACTTTCTCCGGCCATCATTTCATGAGGTTACCCACGATCTCTCAAAACTTCTTTTTTTTCAATTCTACCGCCAAATGATCGCCATTCAATGTTTGTTTTAAATTTCAAAATCTGACAGTTAATAAGTCTCATGCCGAACAAGAATCCATTGGGAAATTATTTAACTGAAAATTGAAATGAAATAAAATTGAGAGCAAAATTTTCAGCACCACTCCAGATAAAAGGAAATTCAGGGGCGGAAAGGAAGCGGAGAAAGTCAACTTTTACTTTTTTCTCCATCATGGATTGGTCTCCATAAAAATGAAGGGGAAAGTGTGTCAAACAATTCCTGTTTTTTTTTTTTTTTTTTTTTTTTTTCAAAAGTGTTTCCAATGTATAAAAAATGATGAAAAATGTTGATTGATTTCCAAATAATTTGTGGGCGATAAAAAATAAAGAGAGTGAAAATCCTTGGATTGGATTTGGTGGTGATTTTCCCAGTTAAAGGGTTAGCAGAAGAGAAATGTTGTTGTTAAATGAGGTAATTGTGTGACTGGATCTTAAATAGAGTGGATTGGGGCTTCGTAATCTTTGGATCTTCAACTCCCTCGTACTGGACTGGTGTGGTGCATACCCTTTAATTATAATAGGAAATGGGAAGGTCACGCAAAATAAGCATTAGGTTACCATACATTGTCATTCAGTCTTTTCGAACATAGCAGCCATAGTAGTGGAAGTGTGATGTGGAACAAAAGAGTCATTTGATAAACTATCGATCCCCAATCCCCTCAAAATTCCTAATTTTCTCCCGCCTGATGTTTCCCTGATTCTGTTCTATACTAAGTACTAAGACCGAGAAAAGTTGAATGGAATTATGCAAATGCAAGTGCTTAATTGTTTCTTGGCATGATTGCCAACCCGGGAGAGAGGAGACGCTCAGAGGTTCAAATCGTTGCTGCTGCCGGTTGTTGTGCTCTCCTCCGCTTCGAGAATCGGATGATGTTCAGCTGAAATCCCAATGCAATCCTTGTTGGCTCTGGAGATTTCTCAATCGAAGGTCCTACAAATGACAAGGAGCATAAGGCTGGTGCTGGGGAGATGCTTGTCGATGATTGGTCAAAATTAATCAATAGCTCGTCGATCATCACCCGGGAGTGAAAGTCTCCAGCGCCTTCTCACCATCCCCACTCTTCTCCTTCGTATAGTTTCCCCGAGAAAGGACAAGACCGTGACAGATCCTTCGGAGGGAGTGAAAGTGTTGGGTGGGTGGCGGGTATTATTGGGGACATGAAATGAGGAGGATATGAAATGACAAGGATATTTAGAAATAAAATCTTCCTTCGACCGAGTACTGCTGCTGGGTGGGACTGGAGTGACTGACTGGATCTCTGCTTACAATTATTGATTATTCCGAACTATCCGGCCGCCCACCCTTTTAATCCGCCTTTGTTTGACTCTACTGATGGCTGGCGAGGAGTGAAGCCTCGAATATAGCAAGGCTCTCCTGGGATGCATCTTCTTCCCCTTTTATCTCCGATTGTCACTGATAATTATTCGAGGCGGATCGATATTTTTCCTTCCATCTCCAATATCGCCAATCCATCCACCAAAAGACCCGGGAGAGGTACGGCAGAGAAGAGGAGGATGGTTGAGGGAACAACGTCATGGAGGACCCAACGTGTGTTTGAATAGTCGCCTTCCTAATTAGCATCCTAAATACTTGGGGCTTGGTAGGGTTCCTACTGATGCACTGGCCCACCGCTGCCACTGCTTTCCTACTACACTCCTACGATGAGGCTGGAGAAAGCGACGGAGGGAGGCGGGTAATGATTTAGAGTCATTTGCTGCCCTTCCGTTCGGATGAGAATCTCGTGGTGGCTGCTGGGAGTGAAAGCGGGAGAGAAACATCATTTGGCTACTACCCGGGTTTTTAGTAATGGTGAGACTTGCGCGATTGATTGGTATCGGCAATCAATAGAATTCAGCCTATTTATTGATTAGACTGAGATGAGGAGAGAGTTATCACAGACAGCACCACCACCACCACCACCACCACCACCACCATACTCCGTCAGATTCATTGCTGCTAGACCCTGTTTATTTTACAGCTCCACTAGTCTTTCATTCCTTCCATTGCTTCCTACCCAACAAGTCATGCTACTGTGGGTCTCATTAGCACCAATCACCTTCCCACCACCACCAGACGCACTGGAAGAGGTCACCCTCGACTAACCCCTAGGTCACCCAATCTCCAGCACCACCTCAAGTAAGTTTACTGGTGACAATAACCTGGAGAGGAGTGGAGGGCATGGAGGCTTTAGAAGCAGCAGGAAGCAAGTGAGTGACTGACTTTCCCGCCTTCTTTCTCCAGCAGAATGTGTGGTGGTGTGTGTGTGTTAACCTGTTGAACTCATGTGTAGCCCAAAGTAAAGAAAAGAAAGTGATCCACCAAGGGGAAAGGAGAAAAAACGGAATTTTTCAAACTCGGGAGTCTTCTTTGGAGAAAGTAAGGAAGGAAAGTAAGAGTGTCATCCTGCTGCCCGGATTCGGCCAAACCCCCAACTCACTTTCTTTCCTGCCTGCCCGTGCCTCCTTGGAAGGAAAAGGAGGATCGACTGGAAACTCCTTGAGTTTTGGCATCTTCCTGGGGTAGAGAGACGCGGGTAACGGGCCGGGGTATACCAAATGCAGTCGGGAAATGCATCTTGCCTTTGGTTTGTAAAAAAGAAAAAGGACTTTCTCTCTCCTCCTGTTCCATTCCAGGGAATTCTTCTACACCCGGAATCAGGAACCACAAATCTTGAGTTCCTGTTCACATACAAAGTACCAAATACCCAAGCCTCCCCTTACTCCATTCTTTATCCCTTCTCGGATTTCGCCTGTGAGGATGGAGGAGGGAGGATTTGAATGCCCCATTTACTTTATCATATCCATAGATCAATGGATTTGGGACTGAATTGCCTCAAAATATTGACAAATCAAACCACTTTTCTTCTACCCCTTGCCTCCCCTCTCTCTAGCCCAACATGGTTTATTGAATCAGGAACAGCATATGTGGCACGGCACTGGCTATGAATCCTGTTTCACCTACAATTAGTTTCCGCACCCGCCATGGTCACATCAGTCAATAATGGACGTTGGAGCGATAGTAGTGTTGGAGTAAAAGAAATTACTATTGATTACCTTAAAAGAAAAGGATTTTTGGGAGAAAGAAACTACCCAATGTGATTCGAATTTTAAATTTTAGCAAGCAGTACAAATAATTACTTTGTTTCTCCAGTCTGTGAAAAAAATTTATATGAGGGGATGGCATTTGAAAAGGGGATGGTGGCTGGCATGAAAAAAAGGGAACTGTGTCACGTCCATTGAAAAATAAAGAAAGGAACGTCGCCCATGGTTGTGGGGTAGCCATGGAGTCAAGTCAACTTTCTCCATCACACCTGAGAAGGCTGGAGAGTCCCATTATCCCCAAGTCTTTCCCTCCTTGAGCCTCCTTACCACTCTTCACTCAATTCCACTTGGGTCCCCAATTAACACCTTAATTAATCCCATAATTAAATTAATCCAGCACAAATTGTTATAATTAAAATCCCCAGGTAGACCTTACTAATTAAAAGTGGGAAGTTGGTCAAATTGGGTCAAATTGATGGGCGTGGAATTGTTTCACCTACTCAACAGTGGTAGCAGACAGGGCAGGTGACAGTAGCAGCGACGACGGTTGTCAATAATTATTGACAAACAAGGTAGTTGTCATGTTTGGCATGTCATGTCTTGTCTTGTCTTCCCTGTCAATGTCTCCATGTCTTAAACCCTACTCATTCATAGCACTGGGTGGGCTGATGATACATTGGAAATACCATAAAGCAAATATTGACACATTTGACACTGTCAGGCTACGCACGCCTCCAAACTTTAACATCCTGTCAGCTATAAGCGTCGGTCCAACATAAAATTGGATGACGCCTATTGTGACACGTTTCTAAATGTTGTTCCCTGGAATTTTAAAAAACGCGTACAAAAATTCAAATTCAAATAAAATGGCTAGCAATTCTGAACTGTCCTCATATCAATTTTTTTCTAATTTGATCCAAAGGTCATGGACGCCTGGAGGATTCTTGGGATCACCACACTCCATTTTCCGGACTGTAATTGAGGCTTGCAAAAAATCACCAGTCATGCTGTGACATCGCCCTCCCGCCATCTTTTCCAATGCGGTAAGCCAAAGCCTTAACATTTTCTTAATGACTTTCTTCCCCGTGTCCAATTTTTCGTCCCAGTTTCACGCGTGTCATAAACCGGGGGAGATTTAGGGGCTAGAGCTCCCATGCCCATGGCTATAATTAATAAATTAAACCCGATTGGACATGTTTATCGCTCATTCGCATGCACAGACCAAACCAGGAAATGAGGACTAAAGGAAAGGAAATCAGATTGAAAATTGTAAGAATTGGAAGTTGCGGGTGGAGGGGGCTCACAAAATCAATTAAACCCCAAATCCCGTCAAAAGTTTTCTGGGCACAGCTAAGTTGTGTGGTGTTGGTGTAAATTGTTCCTTCTTTGGGAGAACAATGCCAAAATAAAATAAATAAAAAGGAAGAAAAGGTGTTGGGCCTTCGGTATAAAGATCATGATGATGATGATAGTTTTTCTTTTTAAAGTCTTGATGGTAGGGATTGTTGGATGAGTGGAGGCGGATGGCTTGTGAGCTCATGAAACTTCCAGCCCGTCCTAACTTTGTTTGAGGGAAAGTACTTTTCAAAAAGATTTATCAAGATCAAAGAGGATCTCTTCCCTCTGTGACTATTTCTTGCCTCCACTGATTCGCTTATGGAATTATAATCAGGAATAAAATTTACACATAAATTCCACCAACACTTTCTTGGGGAGATGCTTCACAAACTTTCTCCTTGAGCCCTTGATACTTGCTTGCTACGAATCTTCCCTTGTCACCAAAGTCAAACGAACGAACCAAGGAAGAAGAAGAAAGTTTAAATGACTCCCATCTTGAGACTCCGCGGTGTGGAGAACGCGGCTGGCAGACCGCACTTTCCCCTGCATACTTGATTCTGATCTATCCGGATCTTGGGGCCTAAAATATCTTTCTTCTTCCCCATTCTTTGAAACGTGCTCTGATACACTGGGGGGAGGGAGTAAGAATTCATTAGTATGCAGTCCCCTACCTGATTCTGGAAGGAGTACTACTACTTTTCCACAAACACTTGCTGGAACTGTTACAGTTAAATGAGAGTGCTGGGCAGTTGGAGAGGAAAGAAGTCTGGACATAAGTTTGACGTCTGTCGATGGCCGATTCGCGTCCGACTAGATCGGAGAGAGGACGCGGACGCAGACTAGCGGGAATGATTGGAGAAAGTTGGTCTGGGATGAGTTCAAGTTGTTTGTGGAATCAAACGACGGAAGGAGTCAGAGAGACAAACTTCCTTCCCTCCCACCATTCTCCCATTTGCATATTTGCTAGTCAATAGAAGTTGGATTCTAGAAGAGGATTCGGAACAAGACAAGAAGACAAGCGAGTAAGATCATTTCATCCTCTTCCAGCCATAATCTTTGAATGGGGCGGGCGGAATCAGTCGATCTGGAGAAAGCCTTTGCCTGCCGCCATTTTCCCGTTTCCCATTCTAATCATTCCAGGCACCAAACTCCAGTGCTCTCCCTCCTTTCTCCGTATGCAAAACCCTTCTTCGAATATTGTGGAATGAATTATGACTTTTCTTCCCCCGCTCGCTCCCATCTAAGATTCTTACGGGGAGGGGGGTGATCTCTTCCAGCCGCACTAACATTTATGGGTCTCCCCACCCGCCCTGCATCGTCTCGTCTTGTCATAATCCTGTGGGAGGCTTAGGAATATTTCCAGGACACTGAAAAATCGGTTTCTCGGATTTGAATCCCGGGCACAATGGAATCTTGGGAGCCTTTCTCCTCCTCCTCCTCCTCTCGGCCTTTTCAATAATAAAAACTGACCGAGCTGAAAATAATGTCAATTGTTGGGCGTTTGGGGAGAAAGCGGGAGCAGCGTGCCTGCCTCAGTGTCTCGGTTCGGGACTTGAAACGGAGAAGCGGGCTGGCGCTGTTTCCCTTTAATGAGGTGATTTATCGGCATCAAAAGACTGGAGAGAGGGAGATACTTATGGGTTCCATCGGCGGATGATTCTGAGCGGATGGGGGAGATGAAACGGGGAAATGGAGGGAGCGGGATCTTGTTTTCGGTCCGACAAAAAGAAGCGCTACCCGAGAAAGGAGTACGGGGACATACGGGGAAAGGAGTAGGGAACAAGGACCGAATTTACGGAAATCAAGTGAGAGGAGTCAGATCCATTACAATGGAACATTTGCATCTTGTCGCTCCGCATCTCTCGACAGTCATATTAGCCATTGATTCCAGCGCCCCCCTCCCCCTCCCCGCCTCCGCTTCTTTTCCTTTAAATTATTGACAATATTTTACATGACTCATCCTCCTCATAACACTTTTTATTCACCATCCATTCAAATGAAAAAGGAATAATCAGAAGAACAAAACTCCCGCCCGCAGTCTCCAAACAACGCCCGGGACATTAAACTTTCATTACTTCCCGAAAAATTGGAATCCTTCGCAGCATCCCATTCCTTCTCCTTTCTCTTCATGTATGCGGTCTCACTGCCCCCCCCCCCCCACCGGGGAGGGGGTTCTCCCACCTGAGTTGTCCCTTATCGAGCTTTTCTGGAAAAACTTTGCCCATCCCCTAAAAACAATGTTGCAATGTTGGGGGGTGGGGGGGGGATGATGAGTCGTTTTATTTCGAAGAAAACTTGGTTTCATTTCCTTAAAATTATCTCTTCACTTTTTTAACTCACCGGAAACCGGTCCGGGGACTTTTCTCATTTTTCAACTTTCCCCGGGTTGCCGCCGGAATGAATTGGTGGCCTAATAAGGTCGCCTGGATTTTCCAGGAGGGAGATGCTGGAGAAAGTCAAGAGGAAAATGTCATTCCGGTGGTTCACTACTTATCTTGCCGGGGTATAAATAATTGCTTATCACAGGGCCAGGCGTAAAAAAGTTTTTCCATTCCCGGTGCGCCCTATCCTCCTCTTTTTCTCGGATTCGGTCTGAAGTTGGAGAAGGCCCATTACGACCTCCGGTTAATTAATATTGCAATTAAAAGAGTGTAGGACGGAGAGATAACCCGCAAGGAAAATAATTCAAGGGGTCGAAGGAGGGTAAGGGAGAAGGAGATGACAGGGAAAGGAGGCAGAATCCAGTTAACGGACCTCGAATTAACAACTTTACCTTTTCCTAACTCACTTTCCCCGAATTCGGGGTTCGGGATCTACCTAGGCCTGACAGCCACAAGTGGGAAGAAGGGAGAAAGGTAAGCGGGGACGTCGAGCTCCTTTCCCTTCTGCCTGGATTCACATCCAAAAATGCCTCCTGGCCTCCATCTCCGCTTCCCGCATTCTCCAGCGACATACAAAAAAAAATACAGTAACCAGCGTTGGCCCACGGAATCCTCCACATACTTTGTCATGCTTACCTTTTGTGGTGGATTTATGAGCACGTGAGGAAAAGGCGCTTCCCCTTGTCTCCCCAAACTTTGGAGCGTGTGGACTGATGGCGGGATTTCATGTGGACCAACACAAAGGACCCAATCAGCCTCTCCTCTCTGTCCCTGGATATCCGAGAAAGTAAGAAAGGAGCTCCGGATAGTGTCTCCGGTCGGATGGTTTTTAATCTTGCCAAGATACCCGGGACAAGTGTTGACGAAGTGGGCGTCTGGGGGAGACAATCCACTAGGCAGCAAGGAAGCGACGGCAGCAGTGGAGGGATTAATTCCGAGTGTGGTTAATTTCCATTGATTATTCCACCAGTGGAGGCAGGAGATCTTAAGAAACTGAGGAGTGGGGGGGGGGGGGTGGTAGAGGGTGGGGCGAGAAATGAATATTTAAAACCCCAACTTCTAATATCCTTTTTGACTTTTAATATTATAATCAGGAGGGGGGATGGTGGGGACTTTTCCATCATTAATTTAGACTCCTCGTTAGAATCTTTTGGGTGGGAAAAGGAGCCCCACCACCCCCAGAGACATGGAAATGGAACTGGGGAAGAGGAGTTGCGGGTATCTGAGGGTGGAAATAAGAAGACCCTCTTCCTTGGAGTTCTAATGACATGATAGCAAAGGAAGATTTTGGAAACTACGCCGCCGGCCTGGACCACTCATCTCCAGCATCTCCAATCCGGGTTCGGGAGATGAGTAGAAGGCGGGAGTGCAATTAAAAATTCAGAAATAAAAAAAAATACAATTCCCAAGGAAGATGGAGGAGAAGGAAGCGGGAAAGAAGATCCCGGGCCGGGCGGGTTTCATTAATATTCGATGGGCCTCCGGATGATAATTAGTCGATTCGGGGCTCGAGTCCTAGTCCTTATCC